>RJWT010034994.1:0-13574 GCA_004365215.1 Cuniculus paca
TTGGGTCTTCTATGTAGAGTATCATGTCATCTGCAAATAGTGATAACTTAACTTCTTCCTTTCCTATTCTTATTCCTTTTATTTCTGTCTCTTGTCTAATTGCTCTGGCTAATGTTTCCAGCACTATATTGAATAGGAGCAGTGAAAGTAGACATCCTTGTCTTGTTCCCGATTTTAGAGTGAAAGCTTTCAGTTTTTGACCATTTAATGTGATACTGGCTGTTCACATTTTTAATTCTTAAGTTATATTTATTTGAGTTGTCTTGCAGCCATTGAATTGTTGCTTCCTGATTTTTTGTTATTTTTAAGAGGGCTTTCCTTTCGTGATCACAAGCTGCACACCTGTCTTCAAGGTTTGAAAGTCTGTCTTCAGTTTCTTTCAAGAGGTTTTGCCAGCTTTCAATGAAGTTTTTAATTTCTTGGATAGCTCTTTGAATCTGTTTCATGCATTCTAAATCTCTCTCATTTTGTTCATTCATGGTTTCCCTCATTTTCCTATGCTCCTCTATTTTTTTATCTGTGTTTTCTTTAGAGATGCTTAGTAATTCTTTTATTATGTTTTTCATTTCTTCTTTTACCTGGGATAGAAATTTCTTTTCTAATTTCTTTTGTAGCTTCATGAAGTTGTTTCTTTACTTCAGTTGATATCACTTCAGACATTTCAGTTGTGCAACTCTTGATCTCCTCTGTGTTTACCTCTCCTGGACTTGTGCTGCTTGGGTTGGATGCCAGAGATTGCCCTCTCCCTCTTCATCTTGGTATATTCCTGATTTCTTCCACACACCTAGGTAGTGTGGTCCCAGGCACCCTGGCACTGGCCACAACTTCTCTGAAGTAAGACTGTTCAGCTTTTCTGGCCAGTGCTGGCTACAGGCATCCAACAGTGGGCACCTGTGCCTCTGTACTGAGCTGGATACCAGCCCCCTAGGGCCCCCGGAGTTTGCTTGGGAGCAGAATTTGGTCCAAACAACTTGTGCGGGTCTGCCAACAACCTGGAGCTTCCAGAAGGCTGTTTGGTTTTCCTAGCCAGTGCTAACTATGGGTATCTGATGGTGGGCTCCTGTGCCTCTGCACTGAGCTGGGTATCATGGTTTTCATGGGAGTGGAAGTGGCCAGGGCCTGCGGATCTAAGCTGTTTAGAAACCTATGTGATGTTGTCTGGAGCACACAGGGGAGTGGAACTTCATCCAAGCATCTTCCGCCGGTCTGCCCACAACCTGGAGCTGCTGGAAGAAGCCGGCAGCAGTCCTGGCCCCAAGCATATCCTGCCGGACTCCAAAATGGTTCCCAGCCAATTGATCTCTCCCGTGGGGAGGATGGAGTCCCCTGCACTCAACACCAGCCAGTGCAGATCTCCATGTCTGCCACTCTCTTCCACCACTGTGCCTCTCCTCTGAGACCTCTGGGGTTGAACGTGAACATGACCGTGACTGCACCTCCCCAGGCTCAACAGCTCTTCTGACAGTGTAAGTCCAGCTCCAGGCTAAGGTGCCGCCAGCCATCACCTTCTTCTTTGTTTAAATTCTTCTTTTTATTCTCTCTGTGGGCTTCAATTCATATTTTAGATTCTCCCTGTGTCCAGGGGACCCACTTCATTCCTTCTTGTCCTCTCCATGATGTTGTATTTTGGCATCTGAACTGTTTCTCACAGACAGACTGTTTACTCTGCTGCTTCCTGTTCTGCCATCTTTCCAGAAGCCTCCTCTATTTTGTATTTTCGATGCCACTAATTTCTTTAGTTTTTATACTAGGGAGATAACATGATGTTCACCCATGTGACTCTGAACCATTTCACTCATGAGCATGCTCTCAAGTTGTATCCATTTACCTACAAGAGTCTTGAGGTTATCTTTATAGCTGAGTAGCTTTCCATTGTATAGAAATGCCATATCTTTCTTCTTCATTCTGCAGCTGATGAGCAAGCTACCCCTACTTTTTTTTCTGGTTCCCTGTCACATAGAGTATTGTTTTCTCTCCTTTGGCTTTTAGTCTGTGAATTTCCTTTTGAGTTAAATGTGTTTCTTGGATAAAGCATATTGATGGATCTTGTCTCCTGACCCACTCTGCCTGTGTTTCTTTTTACTGGTGAGTTGAAGTCATCTATATTAACAGTTATGGCCAACATGCATTGGCTTGTCTCTGCCATGCTAGTTTCCTGCCATTGGCTGTCTACTTTTCCCCTCCATTCTAATGTCTGCCCCACTCAGTGATCCCCCTCTGCCGCTGTTCCTGGAACCATGGTCTTTTTTATCTCTCTCTAAAATGTCCTTCAGTATTCTTTATGGGGATGGTTTGGCAATCATGAATTCCTTCAGTTGCTCTTTGTCATGGAAGTATCTTGTTTCTCCATTAATTTTGAAAGATAGTTTTGCAGGGTACATCAATCTGGGTTGGAAGTTGTTTTCTTTCAGGACTTGAAATACTTCACTCCAAGCTCTTCTTGACTTGATGGTTTGTGCTGAGAAGTCTGCCATGATTCTGATGGGTTTTCCTTTATAGGTGATCTGTTTTTTTTTCCCTAACAGCTTTTAATATTTTGTTCTTGTGCTGAATTTCTGGGATCTTGATTATTATATGTAGATTTATTTTGGTTATGGCTAGCTGGAGTTCTGGAGTTCTCCTTTTCCCATGTTTGGGAAGTTTTCCACTATTACTGCTGTAGATAGAATTTTAATGTCATTTGTGTTGATCCCTACTTCTTCATTGATACCTATCACTCTTAAATTATTTGGTTCACATCATCTTGCAGTCACTGAATTGTTATTTCCTGGTTCCTTGTTATTTTTAAGAAGGCTTTCCTCTCCCGATCACAAACTGCACACCTGTCTTCAAGGTCTGAAAGTCTATCTTCAGTTTCTTTCAAGCAATTTTGTCAAACTCAGTGGAGTTTTTTAATTTCCTGGCTATCTCTTTGAATCTGTTTCATGCCTTTGAAATCTCTCTTATATTGTTCATTCATGGTTTCCTTCATTTTCCTATGCTCCTCTATTTTTTATCTATGTCCTCTTTAAAGATGTTTAGGAATTCTTTTATTATGTTTTTCACTTCTTCTTTTATCTGAGATAGTATTTCTGTTCTAATTTCTTTTATAGCCTCATGGAGTTGTCTCTTTAGTTGCCATCACTGCAGAAACTTCAGGTGTGCAACTCCTGATCCCTTCCATGTTTTCATCTCCTGGACTTGCTCTGCATGAGTTTTGGAGTACAAAGATTCCCTTTTGCTTCTTCATATTGACATTTTCCTGGGTTCTTCCAACAAGTGGGTAGTGGGGTCCTTGGCACTTCCCACATTGGCTACAATTTCTCTGGAGCATGACTGTTTAGTTTTTCTGGCCAGTGATGGCTACGGGATCCAATGGTGGCTACTGGGTGCTCTGGTGCAGCCCTCACTTCTGTTTTTCCCAGCTCTTGCTGGTTACCTGGGATGGAAGCAACCCAAGGGCTTCTGAAGTGTTCATGAGAGCAGGGCCTGCCTCTGCCTTCCCTCTGAGCTGGTTACTGGTGAGCAGTGTCTCCCAATGTGGGCTGGAGTGCGCACAGGGTAGCAGGCTTGCCTCTACCTTCTCCCTGAGGTGGTTACCGGGGAGCACTATCTCCCATGTCTGCTGGAGTGTGCACAGGAGAAGGCCTGCTTCTGCCTTCCCACTGAGCTGGTTACCAAGAGACCTAGCTTCTCAGAGATGTTTTTGATTATTGAGACTAAAGTAGCCCTCAAGTTATTCTTGATCTCATTGTACTCATATTTTCTTTTCTGTTTTTCTTTTTTTTGGTATTGAGATTTGAACTTGCCCTTGTGCTTGCCAGGCAGGTGCTTGTGCCATTGAGCTAAATACCTGGGCCTGTCCTCATATTTTTACCATAGCACATTTTCTTATTGGTCCATCTCTCCCTTTTCACCTTGTTAGAATATGTTTTATGAGAGTAGGGCTTTATTTGTTTGTCACTTTGTGTTTCTGATGCCCTTAGTGGTATTTCTACATAAAATGTTGCTATAGAATGTCCATGTCATACAATGGGGAAAGGCCTTAAAATATATATCGTCCAATTTGAATTTTTACTAGTGCCCTGACTCGGTATATTTGGTATGTAATACTGAAATAATGCTGATAATCATTTTACTATAATTTAGTCACCCCAAATCTTGTTTGGAATATTAAATCCCTGGGAGTTAAAGCATTACTTTTGTGTCTTACTCAGGGTTAAGTCAGCATTTATTAGTTGTGTGGCCTTGTATAAATTTTCTAAACTTTGTGTGTTTTGGTATTATAATTTGTAAAAGGAAGGTATTAATAGAACCCATTTTGTTGAGTTATTATAAGAATTAAGTGAGATAAGATCCCAAAAGTACTGACACAAGTTCCTGGTATATAAAAATGTTTGGTAAGTGTTGGCTACTACTTCAGTTTGCGAAAGTCAATATCTGATATATTCTTGTATCAAAATAGGTTAAATAACAAAATTTGTGGCACATACTTATCCAGAAAGATATCTGTATAAGAATTTTGTCTATAATCTGAAAGTGGATTTCAGGCTTGTTTATTTCCTCTTGGCTTCATGAACAGCAAATAGTTTGGAAAGTACTAAAAGGAATGAAATACTAAAGGCCTCGGCAAACAATTTCTTGCTCATTGGCTGTAATTTTTGTTTTGAATGAGAGAGATCATTTCAGAACATAGCCCCTTATTTTGCTGTCTGTGTGAATAGTGACCACTAGTATGAATTTCCTAGATATTAGTTAAATGCTGATAGTGACAAGCAATTGGAAGGATTAGGAAGCTACCTCTGATTTGTTTGTTTGTTTGTTTTCTTAGCTCCCTTCAAGTTTCTTTTAGGATTCTTTTTCTCACATCTCAAATGTCTGGTTTCTGGTTGCTTCCCCCAGGCCACCATCTTATAAGCATCTATAAATGTAGGGTGTTTCTGATTGACTAACTAGATTGAGTTAAACCCTTAATATCTCTCTCCCCATCTTTAGAACACAGTCAGA
The DNA here is from genome assembly GCA_004365215.1 of Cuniculus paca. Taxonomy (NCBI): domain Eukaryota; kingdom Metazoa; phylum Chordata; class Mammalia; order Rodentia; family Cuniculidae; genus Cuniculus; species Cuniculus paca. The sequence continues at coordinate 4,987 of RJWT010034994.1, forward strand.
CTTCTTAAAGCCTGCAAAGCATTCTGTGACCAGTGTCTGCCAACCTCCTCAGCCTGCATCTATTAAGATGATCACATGCTTTTCTACTGGAGTCTGTCACTATGGTGAATTACACTGTTTGACTTGCAATGTTTTTTTTTTTTTGGTATTGGGGATCGAACTCAGTACTTTGTGCTTGCCAGGCAGGTGCTTATGCCGCTGAGCTAAATCCCTTGCCCCTGACTTGCAATGCTAAGATAACCATGAATTCCTGGGAAGGCTCTACGTGGTCACAAAGATACATTATCTTGCTTTTCATTGTGCTTACATTTACATAAACACTCTATTTGAAAATTTACCATTTTAACCATTGTCAGCCACAAATTCAGGGACAAAAATTATATTTACAATTTTGTGTAGTTGTCACCTCTATTTCCAAACATTTTTGACATCTCAGAAATTCTGTAGAATTAAGCAGCAATTCCTCATTCTCCTTTCCAATCCCTGTAACCTACTGCCTCATGACTTTGCCTATTCCAGGTATTTTAGATTAGTGGAATCATCTGATGTTTGTCCTTTTGTGTCTGACCTACTTCACCTAGGTTTTCAAGGTTCATCTATGTTTTCTCAGAGCTTTCTTCCTTTTTGGAGCTGAATGATATTGCATTGTGTGTGTATACCATGTTCATTTATTCACACTTGGGGCTTTCTACTGTTTGCATATTGTGAATAATATTGCTGTGAATATTGGTATGTGTATACGTGTTTAAGTTTTTGCTTTCAATTCTTCCATTTCTACCTAGGAATTACTGGTTGTACAGTAATTTTATGTTTAGTTTTCCAGGGAACTTTCTTCCATGGTAGGATACCATTTTAGATTCCTACCAACAATATATGAGGGTTCAAGTATTTCCACAGCCATGCCAACACTTGTCATTTCTCATCTAAAAAATTTAAAGTCACTTAATTATCCTTTTACATATTAGAGGATTTAATTTACTAAAATTTTGTTAAGAATTTTTGCATCTGGGTTCATGAGAGATATTTGTGTGTAATTTCTTGTGGTGTTTTTGGTTGAGTAATACATGCTATTAAGAAGTGTTCTTTTTTATTTTTTGAAAGAGTTTGTATAAAATCGGCATTATTTAATCTTTAAATATTCTTTAAATGTTCAGTAGAATTCATCATGAAGGCTATTGGCCTGGAGTTTTTTTAGTTGAAAATTTTAACTACAAGTTTATTCATTTATTTTTTTCAGTTATGGCTATTCAGGTTATCTTTTTCTTTTATTCTAACTTTTTATTTTGAAGTAGTTATAGATAGGATTTGCAAAGAAATGTACAGGGAGGTCCCATGCTTCCTTCTTGCATTCCCTGCATACTAATATCTTGCAGGATTGTAGTATAGTATCAGTATTAGAAAATTGATTATCCACAGAGTTTGTTCAGACTTCCCTAGTTATATACTATTTTGTATGTGTGTGTTGTTTGTATAATCCTTTGCAATTTTATCATATTGTAGCTTTGTGTGGCCATCTCCACAATCAAGATCAGAACTGCATCATCACTGCGTGGCTCCTTGTGCTGCTCATTTATAGCCACACCTTCCTCTCCCATCCCAAATCCCTGGCTACTGCCAATCTATTTTTCATGTCAGTAATTTTGCAATTTCAAGAATATTGTGTTTTACAAATGTAACTGTATGAGATTTGCTTCTCTCAATTAACCTAATGCCCTTGAAGTTCCCTAAAGTACTTTCTATGTATCGTAGTTTTCCATTTTTATTGCCGAGTAATATTCTATAGTCTGAATGTACCACTCTTTGCTTAACTATTTATTCTGAAGGACATTTGGATAGTTTCCAGTTTTTGATTGTTACTAATAAAGCTGCTGTGAGCATTTGTGTAAGTTTCTGTGTCAAAATAAGTTATCATTTCTTAGGGATGAATGCCTAAGAGTACAATTGCTGGGTCATATGATAAGTCCATTTTTTGTTTTAAAAGAAACTGTCAAGCTGTTTTTCAGACTGACTGCACCATTATACCTGCCCACCAAGAATGTATGAGTGATCCAGTTCCTCATGTCATATTATTTGCATTTGACACCATCACTATTCTTTATTTTAATATTCTGATTGCTGATACTGCATCTTATTATGATATTATTTCACATTTCCCTAATGAATGATAACGTTGATCATCTTTTCCTGTGCTTCTTTGTCATTGTATGTTTTCTCCTGTGAAATTTCTATTATGTATTTTGCCTGTGTTCTAATTGGATATTTTTGGGTAGTACTGGTGATTGAACCTAGGGCCTTCATACTGCGTTGACCACTCAGCGCTTTAAGTTTTTTTGTTTTATCCTTTAAATTTTGAGCCAGGGTCTTGCTAAGTTGCTGAGTTGCCCAAGATGGACTTGAACTTGAGATCCTTTTGCCTCACCCTCCCAGAGTGCTGGGATTATAGGTATGTGCCACCACACCCCGCTACATCTTTTAAAGGTTGAGTTTTGAAAATTCTTTATATATTGTAGTTACAAATCTCTTGTCAGAATGTGTCCCTTGTTATTCTGTCTTGATCGGAAGAACTCTCCCTCATATAACAGCTTCATTGAGACATAATTGACTTAATTAACATGCAGTAAGTTGTAATGCTTGAAATATACAATTTGATTGATTTTGATATATGTGCACAACTGTGAAATCATCACTTAAATCACGATAATGAACATAGTTATCACACTCAGAAGATCTCTCACACCCTTTTTAATACCTCCCTTCTATTTATCCTTGCCCTCATCCCCCTTCTCAGGCAACCCTTAATCGCTGTAGATTATTTGGATTTTATAGAATTTTGTGTAAACAAATCATCTTGTACTGTGTTGTATGAGATTCACTCCTATTACTGAGTTGTATGGAATTGTGTGGATATACCACAATCTATCCATTCAAGTGTTGATGGACATTTGTATTATTTCCAGTTTTTGACAATTGTAAATAAAATGGCTATGAAAATACTTCTGTAAAGCTTTTTGTAGGCATGTTCTCATTTTTATTTGCTAAATACTTAGGATTGGAATTACTTGTTCATACCATAGCTCTATGTTTAACTTTATAAAACAGTGCAAAACTATTTTGCAAAATAGTTGTATAGGAGATGAGGGTGATTTGACTGTGACATCTGTTGCTCCATTGACTGCGAGGGTTGATTGACCTGATTTGACAGACTAGGCGGGTGTCCCTTTCCTCCTTCAGTGCTCCGTATGCATCCCTCCTGAAGCTGCATGTTTGGTTGAAGAGGATGACCACCCTTGAAAGAAAAGGGTTGCTCCTTGGCCCAAGGGTATAGGAGTAGCTGCGCTCTCCTGCAAGAACCTCCAAGCATGCTCTCAAAATGGTCGTACCATTTTACACTCTATGAACACATGAAGGTCATTATTGCTCCACATCCTCCTCAATCCTTGATTTTTGTCATGTTTTTCCTGGGTTGTGTGTATGAATATCTCATTGTGGTTTTAACTTAACATTTATCTAATGATTAGTGATTTTGTGGAATTTTCATGTTTGTAGAATATTCACATATCCTTTGCAAAATATCTGTTCTCTTGCCTGTTTTTTTGAAATGGGATGTTTTTCTTTTTATTATTATTATTATTATTATTATTATTATTATTATTATTTTGCAGCACTGGGGATTGAACTCATGACCTTGCACTTGCCAGGCTGGTGCTTAGGCCGCTGAGCTAGATTCCCCAGCCCTTTCTTTTTATTATTGAGTTGTAGGAATTCAAATAATTTTTTTTTACTAATTATGTTTATTGGTACATTTTAGGTGTACATAATAATCACATTAATCATAGGAAATTTGTACCTGTATATGATATAACTTGATGCTTTTTTCCCCATTTCTCTATGTACCCTTCAATCCCTCTTCTCCTCCTTATTTACAAAAGGTTCACTTTCACTTTTTCCTTCTTTTCTCATTTTTTCTTTTCCTTTCCTTCCTTTCCCCTGTCCTAGTTCTCCTTCCCGTTTGAACATTTTTTTCCTATTTCACAGTATCTATTATACATTTTGATCCTTATTTACACTTTTGGTTTCTCACACCAAAGAAACAATGAGACATTTACAAAAGTGTGTCTGATTTGTTTCACTTAAGAGTCTCAAGGTGCATCCATTTAGCTAGAAATGTCTCAAGCTTATCCTCCTTTATGGCTGAATAGTACTCCACTGTATAAAAAATCACATTTTCTTTATCCAATAATCAGTTAATGAGTGTTTGGGCTGTTTCTAAGATTTAGCTATTATATACTTTGCCACTATAAACTTGGGTGTGCATGTATCCCCGTGGTATGATGCTTTTAATTCTTTCAGAAAGATATCAAGAAATGGAATAGCTACGTTGAATGGAACCTTTGGTCCTAGTTTCTGAGGAATCTCGACTCTGATTTCCACAGTGGTTGCACCAGTCTATGCTCCCACAATTGTGAAGAAGTGTTCTTTTTTCCCCACTGCCCTGCCAGTATTTGTTATTGGTTGATTTCTTGATGATAACTCTTCTTTCTGGGGTGAGATGGAATCTTGGCATTGTCTTAATTTGCATTTCTTGAATCACCAATGATGTTGAACATTTTTTTCATAATTTTATTTACCATTTCTACTTCTTCATCTAAGTGTGTTTATTTCGAATGCTCGTTTTTGGATTGGATCTTTAAATTTGGGGGTGGCCCATTTTTTTGAGTTCTTTATATATTCTAGATAGTAGTCTTTTGTCTAAGGAGCAGTTGGCAAATTTTTTTTCCATACATTGTGGATCATCTCTTCACTATGTTGGTGGTTTCTCTTGCTGTGGAAAAACTATTTATTTATTTGGTCTTTTTGAGACAGGGTTTCATTATGCGGTTCAGGATGGCATTTGGCTCACTTTGTAGGCCAGGCTGGTCTCAAACTTGCAATGATCCTCCTGCTTCAGCTTCCCCAGTGCTGGGATCACAGGAGTATGCCACCACCCTCAGCAGGAAAAACATTTCAATAAGATGAGATCGCAGTTGTTGACTTTTTGGTGATAGTTCTTGTGTGATTGGGGTTTTGTTCGTAAACTTTTTGCCTATACCAGTATCTTCAAGAGTTCTACCTATTCTATCTTACAGCAGATTTAGTGTGTCTGTTTTAATATTTAGATCTCTGATGCATTTTGATTTTAATTTAGTGCATGGTGAAAGAACAGTAGCTTTGTAGTATAATTTCAAGTCAGGGATTGTGACGCCCCTGCCTTACCTTTGTTGCCCAGAACTGCCTCTGCTATTCTAGGCCTCCTCTGGTTCCAAATGAATTTTAGGATTGTTTTCTCTAATTCTATGAGATATACTGTTAGAATTTTTTTTTTGTCTTTTTGAGACAGGGTCTCACTATGCAGTTCAGGCTGGCCTTGAGCTCACTTTGTAGCCCAGACTGGTCTCGAACTCACAACGATCCTCCTGTCTCAGCCTCCCAAGTGCTGGGATTACAGACATGCACCACCACACCTGGCTCTTTACTGTTAGAATTTTGATTGAGACTGCATTAAATCTAGATAATAATTTTGGAAGTATGGCCATTTTCACTATGTTGGTTCTTTCTACCCAGGAGCAAGGAATATCTTTCTGCTTTTTGATATCCCCTTGAATCTCTTTTTTCAGAGTACTGCAGCTTTCAGTGCTGAGGTCTTTCACTTGCTTTGTTAGATTGATTCCTAGGTATTTCATTTTTTTTAATGCTATTGTGAAAGGTTGTGTTTCCCTAACTTCTCTCTCAGCAAGTCTGTTCTTGAAGTACAGGGAAGCTATTGATTTTTAAGTGTTGACTTAATATACAGACATATCTAGATATGAATTTGGCTACTAAACCTAGTATTTTGGAGTTTTGGGGGTCTTCTATGTGGAGTATTCCTTTTATTTCTCTCTCTTGTCTAATTACTCTGGATAATGTTTCCAGAACTATATTGAATAGGAGTGATGACAGTTGATATCCTTGTCTTGTTCTTGATTTTAGAGTGAAAACTTTCAGGTTTTGTCCATTGTGTATGATGTTGGCTGTTGGTTTGTTTATTGGATTGAGATAAAGACCATCTATTCCAATTTTCTGTAGGATTTTTATCATGAATTGTTGTTGGATTTTGTCAAATACTTTTTCTGCATCTGTTGCAATGATCATATGGCTGTTGTCCTTTGCTCTGTGAATATAGTGTATTATGTTTATTGATTTGCATATGTTGAACTATACCTGCATTCCTGGGATGAATCCTACTTAGTCATGGTGTATAATCTTCTTGATGATTTGCTTCATTCTGTTTGCCAGTAGCTTATTAAGGATTTTTGCATCTGTGTTCATTTAGGGAGATTGGCCTGTAGTTCTCTTTCTTGTTTGGGTTATTGGTGGTTTTGGTATCAGGATATGGCTTCCAGGAATGAATTTGGGAGTATTTCTCCCCTTTCAATTTTATTAAAGAGTTTGAGAAGTAGCAGTATTTTAATTTTCTAAATTTAGAAATTTCTTGTAGAATTCTTGTAGAATTCAGCAGTGAATCCATTAGGGTCTGGGCTTTTTTTGTTGGTAGGATTTTAATTTTATCAGTCAATTTTATTGACTGATGCCAGGTTATTTAAAATTTTTATGCCTTCTTAATGCAGCTTTGGTGTTTTAAATGTATCTAGGAATCTGTCCATTTCTTCTGCTTTGTCTATCTTATTGGAATACAAGTTCTAGAGGGTAGGTATAGATGATCTTCTGGATTTCTGCAGTATCTGTTGTGATTTCATCCCTTTTATTCTGAATTGGATGGATATTTGTCTTTTTCCTTTTTTAATAAAGTTGGCTAAGAGTTTGTTGATTTTATTTAATCTTTCAAAAAACTGACTCTTTGATTCATTGTATTGTTTTCTTAGTCTCCATTGCATTAATTTCTGCTCCGATCTTTATCATTTCCTCCCTCTGAAGAGTTTTGGGCTTGACTTACTCTTCTTTTTCTAGAAGCTTGAGGTTAATGTTAAGTTGTTTATTTGAGCTCACTCTATTTTCTGATATGAGAATTCACTGCTATAAATTTCCCTCATAGGGCTGCCTCCATTGTGTCTCATATTCCAGTGTGTTGTATTGACATTATCATTTAATCATAGAAACTTCTTAATTTTATCTGTGACTCATTGTTTGTTCAGGAGGCTGTTAGTTAATTTCTATGCATTTATGAAGTTCTTGTGGTTTCTTTCACCACTGATTTTCAGTTTCATTGCATTGTGGTCTGATAATATGCATGGGATAATTTCAATTCCTTTGCATGTTCTATGAGCTAGTAGGTGGTCTGTTTGGAGAATATCCTGTGTGCAGCCAAGAAGAATGTGTATTTTGATGTGGGGTGGAACACTCTATAGACATCTTCTAAGTCTGTTTGTTCAAAAGTTGGTTCAGTTCTAATCTCTGCTGATCTTTTGGTGTATTTTGTCTGTCTATTTGTGACAGTGGGATATTGATGTTCCCTATTGCAGGTGTATTAGTGCTTATTTGATTTTTAATATTCATTAATATTTATTTTATATGGTTGAGTGTGCTGGTATTTGGTGCACATGCATTTATGATTGTTATCTCTTCCTCTTGAATTGTTCCCTTTGTAAGGATATAGTGAGCTTCTTTGTCTCTCTTAATTCATCTTGGCTTGAAGTCCACTTTGTCTGCAAATAGAAAAGCTATCCCTGCTTTCTTCTGGGTTCCTGTCACATGGAGTAGTGTTTTCCATCCTTTGACTTTCAGCCTATGAATTTCTTTTTGAATTAAATGTGTTTCTTGCATGCTACATATTGTTGGATATTGCTTCTTGATCCATTCTGCCAGTCTGTTTCTTCTTATTGGTGAATTGAGACCATTAAGATTGGTGGTTATAACTGATATGTACTGAGTTATCCTTGTCATGTTATTTTCCTATGTTGGCTTTCTTTTTCCCCGCTTTGTTCACTTTCCTTGCCTGGTAGATTCATTCCGTTGGTGTTTATGGAGTTGTATTCCTTGTTATTTCTTTCTAGAATGTCCTTAGAACATTTTGGAGTGCTGACTTGGTGTTCATGAATTTCCTCAGGTGTTCTTTGTCATTGGAAGTGTCTTTTTTATCTTACATCAGTCTGGGTTGGAGGTTTTTTTTTTTTCCCCTTGGCTTGGATTGAAAAACTTCACTCTGAGCTCTCCTTGAATTGTGACTTTGTGTTGAGAAGTCTGTTGTGATTCTGACAGGTTTTCCTTTATAGGTGATCTGTTTCTTTTCTCTAGCAGCTTTTAATATTCTGTGTTTAAATTTCTGGAATCTTGACTATTATGTGCTTTGGTATAGATTTTTTCTGATAATGGCTATTGGAGTTCTCTATGCCTCATTTGTCTGTATGTCAAAATCTTTTTCCTTCCCTGCAAAGTTGTCTGCCGTGTGTCTGTGAACAATTTTTTTTTTAATGTCATTTGGGCTTTCTCTTCCTTTTTTTTTGACTCCAATCAATCTTCTATTTTTGTTCTTTGCATCATCTAGCAACTGCTGGATTGATTTCTTATGGTCCTTTGCTATTTTTAAGAAATCTTTCTTTTCATGATTGCTAACT
>RJWT010034995.1:0-13563 GCA_004365215.1 Cuniculus paca
AAGTTGTGAATATTGGGTATTTTGTTTCAGTGATGGAGTAACTAAAACTGATTTTGCTACCAAGAGTGAGGCTGCTGCTGTGAATACACCTGACCATGTGGCTAAGCTTCTGGAAGTGGTTTGCAGGAGGCATTTGGAAAGGTTTGGCGATGTTGCCAAGAAAAGCCCTAGAATGCTCTCAGCTATGCTTGTTGGGGGATTCTAGTCAGAGCTCATAAGACTAGAATGCTGATAGAAATGCAGGACAGTAAAGACCAGGTTCAGGAGGTTTCAGTTGGGAAACCGGCATTTGAACTGAAGACTTCATGTATTACGCTGTGGCAGAAAATTTGCCTTTTTGCTCATGTCCCAAGACTTTACAGGAGATTCAGATTAAGTATGGAAGACTAATTAATCTGGCAGGAGAAATTTCAGGGAAGCTCAATGTTCAGAGTGTGGCAAGAGTACTTTTCACACCTTTTAGCCAGTTTTATAGTGAAAACCAGAAGTAAAAAGTCCATTTGAAAAGTTTCCAGTTCCCACAGAAAGGAAGCACCTGTAAAGTTCTGGCAGAGGAAACCTTGATCGCTGAAAAATAAGCTTCAATCAACTATCTTCATCAATAGATTTGAAAGGAAGAGAGATCACAAAAATGCACTATAAAGTATGTGGTGGAAAGGATTCCATTTCTTTGTCTTCTGTTTGTCTTGGTGGTAAGTAGAATGAATCATTGCATTTATTTTTTAAATCAGGAGGCATTTGAAAGGTAAAAGGTATGCTATTAATAATTACATCATGGCAGCAGCATACACCAGGAGGGCTCAAATTTGCCTATGGTCAAATTTATTCACAGGATAAGAAGTCAGGATAGACTTTTCTTTGGAAGAAGTGATGAGAAAGTGAAGGAAGGCTTGGCCCAGGACTTTGGTATGCTGAGCTGTTACAGTGCATACACTTTCCTGTTTGTCCTACTTCAATTTTAGAAGTTTACTTAAGAAGACCTAGGATCTGACTGTGTACACACATGTGCACAGGGTGTGATAAAAATATGAATATTTAAATTTTGAAAATTTATTATAGTAAAAGACACATCACTATTAATATCCCTCAAAGTATTCCCATCATTCTGGCCACTTTCTAAAGCTATTCTGGAAGTTCTCTTTTGTGATTATTTTTAGTTGCACAGTCATACTGCCTCAGTGTCCTGAGCTCAAAATGTTCATTGTTATTTTGACTTTGGGGAAGACCTAGAAGTTGCATGGCACTAGATTCAGTTAAAAAGACGGATGAGGACACTCCATAATGTATTTATGATACTGCCTTTCTGTTAACACTCTGATCACAGTTCATAAACACACTCAGGAAAAGGGGCTCCTAGAACTGCTTCAGAAAGTGGCAAGAGTGATGGGAAATATATGTTCCAAATGAGGGGGAGCATTTTGAAGGGGGTTAACAGCAATGCATCTTTTACTGTAATTTTTAAAAATTTAATAATTGACCATTTATTTAGATCACACCTCATGCATATCTTTATATCAGCTATGGCTATTATAACTGTGAATATATGTAAATCTTTAGGCTTATTTTGCATGAGCTACTCTGCCAGTGTACCCCCGCCTGGGAGCTTGATGGTGCATAGGTAGAGCTTCTGTGCCCCATGAACAATTCAGCATTCATTTTTCAACTCAGGGAAAACAGCTTGGTAACAGTATAGGATTGAACAGTACTGTAGCTGCTGTCTGTGAACTGGCTAGCAAGCAAATACAAATTATGTACTGTAACTCTCATGTCTGCTTAGCACCACTTCACAAGAGAAGAGATAGAGACTTAGGAAGGGCAGATCAACTTTCAGAGGTGATGCTGAATTCAGGTCCAGATGCAGGAGATTCCAAAGGCTGTTCTCTATCACAGTGTGCTCTCTTTTCAGGGTTCCTGGTCCTCAGAAAGCCTAGCCTCTCTACAAGCCCATAACCTTGGATTTATTTCTCATGTTATAGTGTATGGGAACTAAACCTACAAAGGTGGAAAATATCAATACAAGCCAGTAGGCTCATTCTTAGCAGACATGGCAGTCCATATCTGCATTTGGGTACCCAGCTATCAGAGACGCCTTTATCTTACTGCTGGCTAGTGACTTGCTCTTCTCATTGCCAGCTAGAGCTCAGCTGTGTCCCAGTGATGTCCACCATCCTTTACCCTCTTCGGGTCCTGGCCCCTGCCCAACTGAAGCCTCACAGGCTCTTAACCACACAGCCTCCCTTCTACAGGGAGCACCACCTGCCTGGGAGAGAAGAGCAGGGGAAACTCCCCTCCAAAAACGAACTCGGGAAAAATCCATGCACAAATGAAATTCTTATTTTTTTTCATACAATGAAGCTATCATAGATCTATTTGCCATTTGAGGGCATTCTATCAGCATGGTGTGTTTTAATGCTACCAAAATTATAATGATCTTATTAACCTCTTGAACTCAAGCCCGCACAAATTTACTTTCTGCTCTCAGAGCTCACTATTTATGGCATTGGAGTAAACATGCTGAGTCAGAAATACCCCTCACTGCTTCCTGTATCAAAGTATAATGTGCCCAATACCCATAAGTACTGTGGATTAATAGTTACCTCGACTGCTTAATAATAAAGTCAACTTTGCTTTGCTTAGACATTACCTGATCTACAGAGCTCTCAAAAATCTTTTAAAAAGCCACTCAGCAATTTTTGTAAACATTATTTTACTATTTTAAACTTGTGTGCAGTCATTCTTTCAAGGAGCCAAAATTGAGAATTTTCTTATTTTTTTTTTAAATGAGGGTCCCACAACATTGCCCAGACTGACCTCAAATACATGATTCTCACGCCTTAGTCTCCTAGGTAGCTGGTTTTACAGGGAGAATTTTATCTTGATGGGTCAGTAGGACAAAGAGTTGAAATATATTATTTTATTATGCACTATAGATCTTGCACTTAACACACCAAGCTTTTTTAACAAAATATTACATGTATAATGTTTTGTTTTCTGAAAAAATTTTCCTGCAGACATTATTCTTTGTCTTATTAAAGAAGCATTAACAAAATACATCTGACTTAATTTCTTCACCAAGGAAACAGATGTTGGTTTGTGTTATTTGGCCACGTAAGTATTAATTTTCTAGCTTCTAAATCTACGATGGGGACTGAAGGAGAAAAGAGTCTCTCCAAATCTTTTGTATGTAGCATAGGATATCTGTAGGTGAGAGGTATAAATTTCCCTAGGCCTCTAGATTAGGTCATGTGTTACCTCTCTGTGACTAACATTAGGAAGAGCTACCTTGCACATATCAATTATAGGGCTAAGCATTAGAGGAATAGCAGGAAAAGGGGGTTGGGGGATGGAGACACAATTGCATGGAAAGAAGTTGCTTTTGAGAAAGGGTCAGAATAGCATTCCCGGACCCTGTCTAATGCATAGAACTTTCTGTAATGAAGTTTTAATGATATGAAATTTATTGTCAATATTTAAAATTCAGACATTTCATAAAATACCGTGCATTTATACTTTCTCTTGAAACTTTTTGGTCTCAGGCTCCTTTCGGGAACAACTGGCTAAAGCTGTGTCTCAGATTTCTCTGCAGATGAGCTCCTGCTCTCCAGTGTGCCGAAGTTCGCAGTATTCCTGTTTCTTCTTACACTAGCCTGCTTTAATTATGTGCTTTCTTCCGTGCTATGTGACCCCCTGGGCTTGAGATCTCTGATCTGCAGAGAGGAGCTGAACAGATTAGGAGCTGAAGAGCATGTGTTTAGTCCCACTGCTTCACTAAAGAGTGGATGAAGTGGTGGGCAGAGGCAGACGACCATTCAGTTGAAACCCAGGATTGTCACTGTTGGCACCAGTAGGAAGTGATAATCAGCATGTCAGCCACAAAACTGGAGGGGTTGGAAGGTGCTCCACTCGTCACCTGCACAAACCAAATGTATTTTGTGGCTCTTATCTAAAGTAATACAGTCCTAAAGAAGACATGTGGCCCTCTTAGATGTGCCATTCTGGGCCATAATAAGTCCAACTTTCATAATTATACAAACAGGCTTGGAAGTGAATGTGACAACTCTTCAGATGACACCTGCATCTCTATAGGCACTATGGAAAAGCCACCAGGATAAATCTAAAATGTCTGTGCCCTTGAGTGACAGCACAATGGATGGAGACCCTAATCATTCAGTAAATTCAGAAGTCCAAAGCGGGACAGATAAGAGCTCATTTCCAGCCAAGTGGCCCCCAAAATAAATCACTCAACTAACCAGAGCAGACTTAGGCAGGCTCCTGAGAGTGAACCTGGTCCATGTTTATCACCTCGCAGAGCAGCCAGATGATTTCTAGGATGTCTGACAAACATGGGGTCCAGCTACATTGAAAGGACTTAGCAGAGTCTCTGCCTCTGTTGCTGAGGGCCATCAATCACTGGTCTGGCCAGATTCTAAGATCGTCTCAGATTTTATGCTCTGCCTGTTTTGCTTGTTTGCCTGCCATTCATCTGAGAGCCTGGCCTGACATTCAAAAAGGCCAGTGTCAAACTGCTGTATTTCCATGCACAGCATGACACAGCAAATGGTGGAGTAAAAGGACCCCCAGTGGCTCCATTTTCAAGTTTTGGCTTTTAAGAAACTATAGGAACATGGCAGTACTCCAGGAGTTACAGGGGACAAAGAGCAGAACACAGGACAGCATCTGTGCATTAGAAGTAACATCCACAATCAGTTCATTGCTTGAACTAAGGGCTCCAGCCAGATCTCACCTCAATGTACACATTCCAATGATGGTGGACACTAGTTTCTCACAATCAGACCTCGAAACTGCCTGCCATTTTTGTGTGATTGAGCACAATTTGTCCTCTAAACCCTAGAACAGCATGCCTTATTTTCAAGTTCTGTGGGTCTCAGACTGAGGGGAGTTTGTAAGATTCCAATGCCAAAGCTATACCCCACATCATATTTGAGACTGGCATCCAGGCATTCACATTTTTAAAAAATTCCTGATGACTGTTATTATACTATGTATCTGTCTGGTTTTCCCTGCCTTTGAAATTCCAATTATTTTTTCATTCATCTCTTAGAATTAGCTTTCAAATTCAATTCTCCTCCTTCCTTTTATTGCCCTAACTGCTATATTACCTGGAAATTAGTTGGACCTGTGAAAAACAGAATTGGTGCATGTTGGGTTGGGTAAAAGCCCAAGAGATTCAGTGATGAGCTTTTCTATGCAGAATTACTTCAGAATCAAGTTATTTCACAGCTTCAGCCAAGAATCTCATAGAATGGAGTTAATGCTTCCACTAAAATTATAGTTCTTTTCACAGGCTAACACCTCAAAGAGATACTAAGGATAAAATGAGTTCAGCAGCCAAAGTGACAGCTTGTGACTAAACATGATGAAAAAACAAGATTTGTTTAACCCCTCTTCTACACCTAGATGAGAAAAAACAAAAGATACATAATCTGGGCCAATCTAAACAACATAAAAAGTTTGCAAGTAAAATGTGAATTATTTCTCTCTCTCTCTCAGATCACTGGACCTACATGAGTACAAGCTCTGATTTTCTAAATCACTCATCTTGTTTTGGCCTCTGCAGAAAATATTTTAAGCAATGTTGAACTCTGTGGAAAAGCTGTGTACCCCATAATTATTTCCTTTCTTCCCCACAAACTCAGCCTGTTGTAGGACTGGCATCATGCCAACTCAAAGAGCTATTTTACTGCATAGGGGCCACTGTCATGAAGTGTTCAGTATGTTGCCTTCCATATTTCTCAACATGGAAAGCAAGGGCAGTAACACTCCACTAACTTCCCAAGGTCACAAGAGGATGGATGGGTAACCTGTGTCACACAAAACAGTACAAAGAGCACAGACTGGACTCAAATACATCTGTGTTTGGCTCTTGCTGATGACTAGATGACTGACCTTGGGAAAACTGCTCGATTTCTTTGTGCCTCCGTCTCCTCTTTTTAAAGGGAATTACAGCATATATTTCATAGGCTGCATGATGTGTTCCATGGGAACACCTCACATTGTGGCTGACAGCCTTTCTCAGTAGCTGCTGCTTTTCTATCCCAGTAGTAGATTGGAAAAGCCAATAGAAAGTGCCATGTTGTAGTGCCATACTGTAGAGATCCAAAATGGTAAGCTTGTCTGCCTGAGAATTCAAGTTTAGTATCCTGCATCAGCATCCAATGAAGCCCTGAGAACTAAACTGGGAGCGCATCAAGACAGAAACCCATAATGGAAAGTTGCTGATCCTGAGACCCACCAACGATCGCCCACCAGTTCTGATTTTTCCTTACCTTGCTTCGCAACCAAGGGGCTCAAATAGGCTCTCAAGTCACAAACATCCCTACCTACAAATGGTAAAATTTTCCTATTTCCTATAAAATTTCTTATTAAAATCTTCACCTAGGTTTTAATATGTTGTTTTTTTCCTTCTTCCCAGAAGTGGCATGATGTTACATTTTCACAGGTTTTCCGGGTTCTCTGCATGGTCTGCACAGTGACTTTGCTATAGAGACACAAACCACACACTGAAGGAATCCAGGAGTGAACAACCTCCACTTTTTTTCATGCTGATGTTCTGAAAACAACGAACGACTATGGAAAAATGCTCAACGGTTTCTTTCTATCCTGAGATGTTGCAGTTTCTTATTTAAGTCAGGGCTGCTCTTATATAAAGTGTACCTGTTTTCAGCCTCCTAGCAGAATCATTTCCTGAAAAACGTTTCAGCAATTATAAAAGAACAGGTTCAACAGTAACGCTGTTGTCAATAACCCTTCTGATAGAGATGATTCCCTGTGACAGAGCAGAGGTTCGTGACCAGCCATTCCTTCTGGGCCTCTTTTCAAAGTTCCCAGCTCTACAGCCACTGTGAGATTTCCTACTGCCACCATCCTATATCTGCAGTGCATTGAGGTCTCATGAAACTCAGCATCTTTGTACACATCCTAAAATACACTGAGCAGTAATACCAACTGCACATACACATGAGATTTTATTTTCTCCCTTGTTTTTCAACATATGGAATAATTTTATAAAAATTTTCCTCACTTCAATTCTATTCCATTGTGTTTAAGATCATGGAAGGTACTCTGAGTACCCTACTCATATCCTCTCAACTCTAGACCAAAAGCTGCTAATACCTTCCTGTTATAAGTATTTTCTCTTCTCTGGTCACAGGAGCCTGCTAAGCCCTCAGGTGAAAGGCTGGAAGCATCAGGGAGTTGATAACCCAGTGAGTAGCCTTCAAACAAAATAGAAGAGAATTAGTGAATAAATACCCAATTCCTAGTGCTTCAGTTAGAACCACCCTGGGGCTTGTTCCTCACAGTCTCTGAGAGGCCCCGAGCAGGACTCAGACCTAGGTACCCACAAAGGTGACCTGTTATTTAGCCTCCTAAGGTTTGCTTGCTTCCCCTATTTTGCTTCCTCACTTTGCTGATAGTGCTGGATCATCTGCCAAACTAACTACTTGTATTTCAACTTTATGTGATGGAGTCCAACTTAGGACCTGACAAGTAAGATCAAAGAGCTTTTTTCATTTTTCTACCTAAGTTTTTTTTTTTTAAATGATTCACAGCATGTCTGGTCCTGTGCTGGTTTGTAGGGTACCAATGATTATTAATAAGACATTTACCATGCTTTTCTCCTTAAGTGGGAAAAAGAGACATCAGGCAAGGAAGCATCTAAGTGATGGGTGTTATGAAGATGAAAATGAAGAAATCTATCCACATCTGCAAAAAAGACTTCCCTTAGGAAGCAGCTCTTGGCCACAGGATAATGGATGAGCAGGAATAAAAAAGGCAGAGAATAGATGCAGTAATGTTCCTGGCAGAGGAAACGGCATGTTTAAAACCCCTGAGTCCTAGGGAGATAGTTTTGCAGAGAGGACACATGTGGCTGAAGCATTCCTGAAGGATCCTACATCTTCTCCAATCCCTTAAAAATGATTAAATTGGGCAGAAGAGCCTCAAGAAACTGAAAGAACTATGCACTTTCAGTTGAGAATTAAAAGAAAATCCCTACATTATTATATGCACTTAATTATTTATTATTCTATTTATTTAATTCTATTGTTTGGTCCAACCGTCAAAAATTTCACTATTTTTAAACTCCCCTGAAAGACCTGAAATCTTGAAGCTGTTCAAAAATAAAGTTAGGTGGCATCATGGAGAGAGCAGCCTCAGTGGAGGCACACCCACCAAGATGGCTGGAATCCAGGACTTCATTTAAAAATGAAAAAAGATGTCTGAGACTCTCAGAACTTTGCTCTTGTGGGGAAGAGGAGGGGGAGGTATGTGACAGGAGAGATGTGATTTATCCATTTCTGTTTTAGGAGTCCTACCTGTCACCTCCACCTTAGAATTCAGCCAGGGTTAGAAGTTATTACACCCACGCAGGATGGATACACAGTTGGATCACAAAGGGTAGGACACAGACAGAGAAATCAAGGCCAGGCTTCCTTATTCCTCTTCCCTCCTGTGTGGTGCACACTTGAGCAAGTTCCTCTCTCCAGCAACAACAAATGCAGTGTTGTGTGCAATGCTTCTACCTACAGGTCCCAACAGGGACTCAGGGTTTTTACTAAGCATGGCCACAGAGGCACCTTCTGCCTAGCAAGCAACATTCTTCTAGGTTTCCTCAAAGCAATCAGGGATTTAGCATACAGAAGGGTGTTTGTGCAAACTGTCTAGGTACAGTGGACTACTCTACTTCTTCAAGAATGAGTTAACTACCAAGGTCCCAGAGATCAGCCAATGACCAATCTTACCAGCAGAGCCTTCTAAAGATAGCAAACTCAGCCTACGTTCACACTTTTAGGCACATCTACCACGCCATGAATGATAACTTGTGAAAGCAAACGCGCTAAACCTTCCCTAACTTTCAGCATCATAAGATCAACCGATAAATATAAACAATTTAGAATAAAGTGTTACAGTAATTCTGCAGTAGCTTGGTCCTGAATGGTGTAGAAACATAAAATAAGGGATAGGGATATAGCTCAGCAGCACAGCACCTGCCTGGCAAGCACAAGGTACTGAGTTTGATTCCCAGTACCAAAATAAATAAAATAAAGAAATAAATGCAGAAACATAAAGTATCTCAGGGGAAGTTGAGACACATGCAGATGTACAGATATTGAAACCTATCTGGTGCCCACCTGAAAGAATGGATTAGCCAAAAAGCTCATTTTAGCAGTCTCGGACAGTACGCATGGGCTATTAATGACTGCTTTCATTTGTGAAAAGCACATTAAAAAAGGAGACTTCATTTCTTCTCCTGTCTCCTAACAGTGAGACTGCTTGAAATGAAAGTACAAATTTCCAGCAATGAAGCCAGCTCATCCAGTCACATAAAATCCATTATCCACAAACATAAACCATGTTTTCAGCAATAATTTACATATCTGAAATGAGACTTGGAACTGATCGGCATAGCTTAAATAGCCCTCTTCATTGTAACTCTTACAGTCAAAGTGACCTTTCTTAGTGCCAAGGTAGAATATTTATAGGTTGTCATTTTCTCATGTAATTCACTTTCACATTACATTTTCATAAATATTCCCAAAAGATAAAACAGCTGTGTATAGCCCACAAATGTATCCTTGAAAAAGCACTATAAAAATATTAAAATTTTGCAAAGAGAAAATAATTCACAATCTCACACAAAATACCTATTTTATCTGAATGTTAACTGTTAGTCTCTGTCCACACACACATATATTTTAAGAAGTTATAATCATGTTGTGCATGATTATGCATATACTTAGCATATGAAGTTTTTTGAATTTCTCTACATTATAATTGGCATTCTATTCCACTATTTGCTGTACTGGAGTAGTTTCACTGTATGTCTATTAAGTAAATTCTTGATTCTTAATCAAAGCAACATATATTTATTGTTGAAAACTAAACAGTCAAGCAATGACACAGTGAAAGTTCATAATCTTCTGCCTTACCACCTACCAGCTGCTGTCATGTCCCAGTAGCAACCACTTTTGTTTCAGTGTTCCTACTCATTACCTTCATTCCACTAAACCACATTTATTATTTCTTAGTTTGTTGATTTTTAGATGCTATCTGTTGACAGCTTTTCCTGTAACTTGGACTCTTACCCCTTCTTTCATCTCCTATGGGTAGGTGGCTTTCATTCTCCACTGTGAGAATGGAGTGTTGTGCTTCTAAGTTTCCCTTTATGTCCATCCCCCAACTTTAATTCTTTTGTTCTTATAGTTTTAGAACACAAAGAACACAAAGAATAATATCGTTCCTATGCTGTTCTGTACTCATGTCTGTTCTTCAAGCTTTGTCTCATTTCCTTCCTCTGATAATACATTTGGAGTCAATAGTGTCAGTATAACAATGTTTCCCAACTATCATTCATTCCTAGAACCAAATGGTCCAGTGTTGTTATATTTCCTTTCTTTACAGCTTTTATCTTTTTTTCCTGGAATTTCTAGTTGCCTTTGTTTCCCTTCATGCATTAGTTTTATTGCTTCTTTATATTATCTAAAGAACCCAGGGTAATGATGCATCCGTGGATCTCTTCCCCACACCTATTCCTACTCTCTGCTAACTCCCTTTGAAACCAATCTTTTCTCTTTCTCAACCATGCCTGTCAATAAAATTCAGTTGTCATTCTGGGATCTTCCTTCCTTGTTCTGTCCGATTGAAATTATTTCCAGGATTCTACCTGTCCCTTTTCTATTTTTTCCCCTCTTAGAATATATCTGAACATCTCTGTACTCTATCCTTGCTCTTCCCTGATTCTTCTGCTGGGCAGAGAAATTTAAATTGAAAATAACTTTCACGCAAAATCTTGAAGTTTTACTCTATTAATACGTTGACTCCCTTGTTGCCATAATTCTTATTCCTTTAGTGATGCCATGTTTTCATGCTGATTTTGTACAGTTGCTTACTTTCTTAGCAAACTCATAAAACTTTCTATTTACTGCATGACTTTCAAAAATAGTATGTTTTTCCTGTATGGTAAAATATCTTTGTTTTTAATTAACTCATAGTAACTGTAGGTATGTATAGAGCACAGTGCAACATTTCAATACATGCACGTAACATGAAATGTATGGGTCATGCTTTTTTCATTTGTGCTGGACAGTAAATCTTTTCAATCCTTTCCTTTGATTTTGGAAAATTAAAATATTTCTTTAATTTCCTACTGTCATGGTTTTCTCTCTGGTATGTATGAGCATACCACTGTATGAACATGCCACATTTATATATTAATCAACAGATGGCCACTTGAGTTTGTTCAACCTTTGGGGATTGTGAGTAATGCTAAAAACATACAAGTGTAGATCTCTTTGAGATTCTACTTTCAATGTATTGGGTATATATCCAGAAGTGGAATTGCTAAATTACATGCTGATTATATTTTTCAGTTTTTGAGAAACTGCTATACTTTGTTCTATAGAAGCTGTGTTTTCTCTCTGTTTCACTATATTTATTATCTGTGGCTTATTTTTTCTCACACATTTTCCATCATTGTATCAGTCTATTCTACTTTGTAACAGATTGCCTTAGTATTATCTTGTACCCATCCTGTTATTTCAACAATCGCATTTTAAATATTTTGTTCTTTGTTCTTTTTTTTTAGAACATTGTGTTTTATGAAGTACATAACTACTCAAATCTTATCTGAGACTCAAAGAAAAAAAATTTGTCTCATGCGACCTGATTTATTTTGTTTTTTATGATGTCATTTTCTATTTATTTTATGCTTATTTTTCTTTCATTTTTCAGATTTTTAAAAAATATAAAGGGCTCAGGATTTAGCTCAGTGGCCTAAGCACCTGCCTGGCAAGTGCAAGGTCATGAGTTCAATCCCCGGTGCCATAAAAAAAAAAATAGTTTTTAGCCAGGTGTGGTGGCTCACGCCTGTAATCCCAGCACTCGGGAGGCTGAGGCAGGAGGATCATTGTGAGTTTGAGACCAGCCTGGGCTACAAAGTGAGCTCATGGCCAGCCTGAACGGCATAGCAAGACCCTGTCTCAAAAAGACAAGGACTGGAGATATAGCTCAGTGGCCTAACCACCTGCCTGGTAAGTGCGAGGTTGTGAGTTCAAACCCCAGTGCCAAAAAAAAAAAATTATATGTGTGTGTGTGTGTATATATATATATATATATATGATCTTTAGCTCTTCATATTTAAGAATCAAGCAACAAAAAAGCTGAGGAATCCCTCCTAACCATTAAGATGGCTATTATCAACACCTAAATAATAAATGTTGGTGAGAATGTGGAGAACTTGTAACCCTGCTGGTAGAAATATCAGTGGGGATGTAAAACAGCACAGTTTCTATAGAACGAAGTATAGCAGTTTCTCAAAAACTTAAAACTATAATTAGAATGTAATTTAGCAATTCCACTTTTAGATATATACCCCCAAAATTGAAGGTAGAA
This sequence comes from Cuniculus paca, assembly GCA_004365215.1. Lineage (NCBI taxonomy): Eukaryota > Metazoa > Chordata > Mammalia > Rodentia > Cuniculidae > Cuniculus > Cuniculus paca. The sequence goes on from RJWT010034995.1 coordinate 12,412, forward strand.
TCTCAAAGAGATATCTACACATATATGTTCATAGAAGCATTACTCACAATAGCCAAAAGGTTGAAGAAACTCAAGTGTCCATCAGTTGATTAATATATAAATATGGTATGTTCATACAATGGAATATTATTTACCCTTAAGAAAAAAGAAAATTTTGACACATGCCACATGAATAAACCCTGAGGCATTATGCTAAGTGAAACAAGTTACGAAAAGACAAATACTATATTCTTCCACTTTGTATTAAACCTCTTGAGTAGTCAAATTCAAAGAAACAGACAGCTGAACGATGGTTGCCAGCAACTGAGGAGAGGGGACAATGGGGCTGCTGTTGAATGAATGGAGTTGCAGATTTGCAAGATGGAAAAGTTCTACAGATCAGCTACCCAGCAACGTGAATATAGTTTACAATACTGAACATTAAATATGACTGTGGTGATTAGAAAGAAAAAGGGAAGCTCCTGGGAGCTGACACAGAAACTCTGGGATCCTCCTAAACATTACCTTCTCAGCAGTTCAGTCCCTGCTGGAACCATCTAATTTGATTTGAATATGCCAGCTGACAGCAATGTTTTGAATTCTGGATGAGATGATAATCAATCGTAGCATTGTACATTTATATAAAGACGTCTTTTCAAGATATGGCCTTGCTGACACTTTACAAGTTGTTCTGTATATGGAAATGGTTTGTACTACAATAAAACTGTTACATCAAATAACAAAAGTTCAGTGAGTTAAAGAAACTGACCAGAATGCAGGAACTGTGATTCCCAATTCAAGCCATCTTGTAAGAGAGTAAGCAAACCAGAAGGGTGTTGTTGAAAAGCTAGAATTTCAGGTTATGTGAATAAAATACCAATTCAAGACAAATTGACACAGAAGTTAAAAGAAGAGGCGGTTTTTCCCAAAGCTGTTAGTCTTTTAAATCCATAAATTCTATTTTTATAAAGTATTGTTTCCACTTTACAAGAGCAAACATTTTTAAAGCAAAAAGAGGGCATTGGTATTAGCATATTCCATGAGGGGCCTTGAAATCAGACAAGGTGTTCCTGCCCTCAATAGGGAATAACCTAGAACATGAGTATTTGGCTTTGTCATTCAGATTTAAAATTCACTCTAAGGTTTTTTCACTCTCTTTTTAATGTAGGAAGA
>RJWT010034996.1:0-13575 GCA_004365215.1 Cuniculus paca
TGGCTCCTAGGATTCTGCGCTTCAGCAGCTGGCTCATTAGCAGGAGCCGAGATCTGATCTGGGAAGGAAGCCAGCTCGCAGGGCTGCTAAAAGGCACAAACTAAATGTGAGAATGAACCTGGCACAGCCTGAAGATGCCAGGATGGGTGGCAGTGCCGCGGCAGCGAGCCATTAGCCATTTTTTTGTTTTCGGTTCACGGTTTGGTAAACGCACACTTGGCGCATGCAAGTTAGGGAGACGGCAGGAGCCCCAGACTTAATGCAGCGATTGCAGGTGCGTCCTGAGTAGCTGCTGCACCATTCGTGCAGCAGAGTTAAGAGGGAGGAGTGAGAGAGAGGAGGGGCTATCAAAGCATATTCAGGGGCAAGGTACTTCAGTCTTGTAAGTCTTTCTGATTAATTTTTAAATACAGTATGAGTGCTAACACATAAAGTCATTATTTTCCTATGTAGAGAAAAATCACTCTAAATTTTGGCTTCGTTTCCTCTATTTTATCCATACATTTACCATAAATTATATGTACAATAATTTAAAAGCAATGCATAATAATTATGGAAAACATAAAAATACCAAAAATGGAAAGAAAACTGAAATCATCCACAATTCCACACTTCTAACATCACCATTGATATTTTGGGGTATATTCTTTGTGTGTGTGAGTGTGTGTGCCATTTGTCAAAACATAAGCAGTGGGCACATTAATAGAACTGAGAATATGGCATATTTCGTTATCTGCCTTTTCTACTTCATGGTGCATTCTGATTATTTTCCTGCATTTTTATCAACCTGACTTCTAATGACTGAATAGCCCCCCATCACACAGATGCGGGCTCCGGGGGCCGAGGGGTTTCTCTAGTGGATGTGGAAGTGTTTCTGGTTCCTCGCTGTGGAATAACAAGCAACAGGAATTCAGTGCCTCTGTGTGCAGGGTCCAAAGACCTTGCTAAAAGCGACTCTTCCTTTGTGGGGCTTCTGGAGCCTGCTGCTCTGGAAAGTTCTCTGTCCACCTTCTCCCCTCTGTCCAACACAGCATGGAGCTGAGGGGGAAGTGGGACAGGTCAGGGACCAGAGGGACCTGGGTTCACACCTCAGGCCTGTGTGTTTCCAGCCCTGATGACTTGGCAACCTCGCAATCCGAAGTCACCGTGAGGAGGACCCAGGACGGGTGTCTGAATTCATGCACTATGCAGCCTGTGACAGGATTATCAGTGGCTGAAGTCTCTTCCAGACACAGTCACTGAGCAGGCCCTGTACAACAGAGATGTGGGAAAGCACAGCCTTGCCCTGGTGGCTTTCATATTCCAGCGTTCTAAAAAATGAACAAACAGTGATTTTTAAAAATTCAACATCATAGCCACGTGGTCACAGCGAGCCTCCCATGTCCTCCCAGGTCATGGGTTCTGCCTCCTGCTGGAGGCTCAAAGGGGGCTGCTGGGAGCTGTTTCTGTCAGGTCTGAGTGCTTTACCCTCTGGTCCCCCACGGGAAGGACAGGCATGTGTCCCATGCGACTGTGCTGATGGCAGCAAGCACGTCTGTCTGTGGCCCGTTCCTGCTGTCTGCCGTGGCCTGTGAGCACCCTTCTGGTGCAAAGCATTGCTCGCTTAGCCTCTGTCCACGCCTCTGGTATGGACCACTGTCATAGTCTTCCGCCCCAGTGTCCTCAGTCACCCCAGCCCCAGCAGGCTACATTGTGCACAGTGGTTCTCAGGAAACACGAAGCCAGTGGACTTAAAATCCAGCCTCACACTGCAGGGCAGGGCAGGTGACACCCTTCCAGGAAGGAGTGAGGCGGAGGGGTCTTTCAGGCCCTGAATACACCTGTGACGCAAGCTAATTCGGCACGAAAAGGAGTGGAAGGGAAGCCCCAAAGATAAAGAATTTGGTGCTTCAATTCATAAGGAGAAGAAAAAAGGCTGTAACGTCTCTGAAAAGGAAAAAGGGCATCTCAGGTACAGGAGATGCTGGGCACACAGTGGGACATGGAGAGCAGCATTAGCTGCAATAGAAGTCGAAGTGGATGTGCCAGCAGCAACAAGAGCGGTGGACACAGGTGATAATGTCTCCTGTCCACAACGATGGATTTTTAACATCAGAAAAAAACACAAGGATGAGTAGACTGGAGAAGAGCACAGAGCTTTAAATGTAAAATGTAAACACTGGTAATATCTGATGGCACAGAAATGCAACAGACAGCAGGACAAACCTCCTGGCTGTCACCATAGCCTCTGGGTCCTACCCTTTGCGGCCTCCATGGGGTGAAACCCTGGGAGGGTTTTCCACACTCCTGACCTTGAGGTCATAGGAAAATCCTTTGCACCACGAAAATATAGCATCTCATTTTTTAAAAAATCTGGCTAGTTTTCTTATTTTTATTTTTAAATTTATATTAATGATGCTTCATGAATCATTATTAACAAGTCCCTTCATATACAAACATTACCATTTTTATTCAAGTAAGCTATCAAGGAAGTCCAGAATCTGTGACTGGAGGTAGACACTGCCTGATGTGCCTGCTCCCCTCTGTTCTCCGCGGAGTGCAGGAACCTGGCCTGGGAGTGGACCGCAGCCACTTGTCCCAACCTCAGACACGGCTTGATGGAGAGCTCTTTCTGGAGGGCTGGGCGCCTCTTCTGGTCTCTTCTGAGGATTCAGAATTCCAAACGCAGCCAGGACAGGCCCCACCAGCCTGTGGATTCCCCTTTAGCTTTTACCACCAAACATCCCAACTCGACGCCACATCTGGGAAGAATAGGTGTCCAGATAATGTGAAGTCATCAGACTGAGCTTTGAAATGGGCTGGTTTCCCCAGCGACAGGGCCTCCAGTCACCTGAGTCAGGCCAATAAGGAAGGAAGGCGCTTCTATTTCACCCCGTGCGGACAGTGGCTTTGAAGGGGCCCTCTGCTTTTGCTGTTTCTGCTCTCCCCAGTCCTGTGCCTTTGAAGCAACCTCCTCTGCTGCACCCGTCTCGGGAACACTCACTGTGTTTGGTAGGATACTGTGTTGCTCTGTTCTAGAGTCCCAAGCGAAGACAACTCAATCTTTAAACTTGTGGCAGTTGTACCTTTTTACAATATCATTATCTATTTGGAACATGAAATACAGCCAACCATGTGCAAACATCGGCTACTTTATGTGCAGTTTGAGTGAGTGGAGCAGAGGCAAATAAACACTAAAGGAAGTGTCGGACAGCAGCCAGACTGTCAGCAGCAAATCACAGCTTCTTGCTTTCTGGTCGAGCTGGGTGTTGAACCCAGGGCCTTGGGCTCTATCACTCAGCTATATGGCTGGCCTTAGCCGCCATTTTCTCATTGGGAACACATCTCCTTCCAGGGAGCACTGTCCACGTGAAGAGAACCACTTGTTTTTCTGATTTGCTCTAGGCCTGTCTGCTACTGGCTCACATCAGCAGCTCTGTGCCCCTCCGTGTACAGCTCAGCAGTGCATCTGTCGCATTGATCGACTGCCCACCTGCAATACTGACAAGCCCTGTAGTTCACAATAAGTTCTCATTAGTCGATAAGTGGTGTGGACCTTGAACTGCACAAGAGCACCACTTTGTCACTTCTCAAGAACTCACTCCCGTCCTCAGTCTTGACACAGGACAGGGTCTTGGCGCTGTCCAAGATGAGCTGCCCTTGCTGTTTCACCTGGGTGATGCCAAGGGGCACCAAACCCACCTACAGACAGTCTGGGAAGCAGGAGAAAGCAGGCAGCTTTTTCTGAAGTCATGATACTTCACTTTTGTATTTACATACTGAATCTAACTGGGATTGGTTTTGGTATGTGGTGTGAGGTAGGGATCAGTGTCACTCTTTTGACCTGGTGTTTCTCTCCGGCGCAATTGATGGACTCCTTTTCCCTTCCCCACTGATTCACAAGCCCATCACTGTTAGATATCACAGCAGTTTACATGGTTGGTTGACGTCTGAACTCTTTCTGTTGGTCTATTTTTTTTAAATGATATATTACCAGTAAATCAGTGCCTTTTTACCAACTCTCTATTTGGTTTAATGAATTTTACTAATTTTACAAAGCATAGCTTTGTTTAGTCATTGATTTTTTTAATTAAAAATTTTCTGTTTTATGAAATTAGTTTATAATTTTTCTTGAAAAAATATTGTTAGAATTTGTATTCAAATTAGATAAATTTACAGCTCAATTTTGGAAGGATTGGTATATTTACTGTCTTCCTATATAGAAATTTACTATATTTAAACATTATCGATATTTAATACTTCTAAAAGTTCCACAATTCTCTATAAAATATCACATGTATTTCATTTTATTCATTCATTAATCTGATTCTTAGTATCTACCTCAGATTAGCAACTTGTTAGAATATTTGTCTCAGTGATTTTTAAAGAAATCTTTTTAATCATTACTCATGATGTTTACTGTAGTTTTGGTAGATATACTTTATCAGACTAAGTTTCTTTCCAGACACTAATTTGTACCATGAACAGATGTTCAACTTACTGAATATTTTAAGTCATCTTTTTAGGTGACTGTCTATATGGTTTTCTTCTTTAAACTTAATGTAGAAATTATATCAATTGATTTTCTGATAGCAAATATCTTTACAACTCTAGTGTATTTTTGAGTTGATTCTGATGAACTATGTTTTAAAACATTTAAATTTGACTTGATGACATTTTAGGGATATATGTACTATGCTATAAGAGAGACTGACCTGTATAATTTTTCATTCTCATAACTCTTCTTATTTTTGGTCAAGTTTGTGCTATCCTAATAGAACTGTTCTCTGGAATAGTTTGTTAAAAATTTGCACATTTAATACAAATTATCTGTAAATCCTAAAGTAGTAGTCATTTTCTGAAGGGAAAAGTTTGATTCAAATTGTAACTACCTACTTTCTGTTCCCAGGTATATTCATGAGTTTAATTTCTTATTATGTTTCAAATAGCTTTATACAAAATTAAAAATGTGTCTGCATTTTCAAATTTACTGGCATGTTCAACATATATTTACTATTTTGCAAATGGTACTTTTATCTTTAGCTATGATTTTTTTAATTCTGGATATTTTGTTTGTCTTTCTCTCTTTTTATCCATTATTTCTAATAGATGTATAGAATGAGACAGGAAATATGTGTCTGCTTTCTTTTGCTGCTAGAAGCCTGATTCCCAAAAACACATTTATGCATGTCTTAATTCTATAATATACCTAGAATCATTTTAGAACTGTTTCACTGTGCTATTTGGTGGACTCTGTATTAACTAAGTGCTTCGACTTTACAACTTTGTTTACAGAAGGCTTCATTTGATAAAATGAACTTTTACTGTCTTTTGTTTTTCTTTCCAGCCTTTCTGTATCTTTAGGTATTATTCTCAACCACTCTAAGTAGGACATGTATCTTGTTTACTGTGATAGTCTCTGGTATTTTGCTTCATTTATTTACTCAGTATTCAGGTGTTGCAGTTCATTTACCTTTATTATCATTGTTGGGGGTGTTTGGACTTTCTCTAATGTCTTACGAGGTGCTATTTGTTCTCTTCTCCCTCCACCTTCCCTCTTCTATATCGCTATGAAAGTTAACCTCTATTGTCAACTTGGCTGTGTTGGTGGAGGCCTAGGTTAGTAAAGCACAATGCTGTGTAGACCATGGGGCCATGAACTGTGGGTCTATATCTGGTTTTTGGTTTCTTCTCTGGCTCTTTTTATGATCCTGTCTGCTTCTGGCAAGCATGAGGTGAGCAGTTTTCTATGCCAAACCCTTCTGTCTTAAGGTTTCTGTTTTGGAGCCAGCTGACCACGGACTGAAACATGTGAAACTGTGAGCCAAAATAAACCTTTTTCCTTTAAATCATGGGTGCCACGGATTCTGTTCTACCAATGCAAAAGCTGACTACTTTACCTGCCTTCAGTGAATTTATTTTTTGGCTCTATTTGTTTGGGGATTATCTATGTTACAGTTGGGGGCTGCAATACTGTGCTTTGGAGGAACAGACTGCTTATATCTTACTGCTTAGTGATATGGTAGCTGTCTTAGGCTGTGTCACTACACTCTGAGATGCTCCTACAATTGTAAAATCACCTGATGATGGTTCCTTGGATGGTTCCCTGTCATTAAGTAGAGCATGACTTAATTTTGCTTTTTAAAGTTTGCCAATAAAATTTTGACATGTATATGTAAATTAATAATGGCTAATATTAATCAGTATCTCTATATGAAGACTTGTGTGGACCAAACTTAATTACTGGCTTCATATTTTACATGTTACTGCTGGGAAGTTCTGTTTTTACTGGTCTTCCCCTTTCTTCTAAATTAAAACTCGCTTCATTAGATTTCTGCAAATACTTCTAGTTATTAGTTTCTCGCATCCAAATTCACATCAACAGGAAGAAAGAGCCATTTCTCCAACTTCAGAATTTGGTGTCTTTGCTAGGACCCCAACTTTTTAAATGCTGTATAAAAATTAGCAATTACTACTATCGTTCCACACTTCAAGGAGCAAGCAAGCCCAAGTCCAGGAGCTCCAGAGTCCTGAGAACAACGCACGGAGGACTGCAGGAGCAGTGATGATTTGCTGTCATTTGCCATTTTCACCTCCTGCTGTATGACAAAGGCTTCATAGACATTACCTTTAATGTTCTTAACAGTCTTGAGATGTTGGGTATTATTGTTTGTTATTTTACATTTTAAAATGAGATTAAAAAGTATGAGGAGACCTGACCCCTTTGCAACTTTCAGTCAGCAGAGCTGAGATCCCAAGCCAGTTTATTTGACTCCAGAGTCCATGCTTTTCCCTTTACTGCTGCCATCTCTCAAGAAATGAGCTCCTCTTTCTTCCCACTGAGTCTTGAGAGCTCCAATCACAAATGAGGCTGAAAAATATGTATTTTCCCTTTTTAAAAGTAAATATTTGGGCCAGGGATTTAGCTCAGTGGTTCAGCATCTGCCTGGCAAGTGTGAGGTCCTGAGTTTGATTCCTGGTACCAATAAAAAACAAGAAAAAGAAAAAAGCATATCTTGGGTGAATTTTCTTATTACGCACTCTCATTCCCATTCTGAAGACACAACATTAAGCCCAACAGGCAGCTAATAGACACTAAAGGGAAGCGGCCAAAACATGAGCTATGTTACCTGAGAACCACTACGTGAAGCCATTACTCAGCTTGTCCAATTAAAAGAAAGCTGTGACACCCGTGCCGAAGGCCTACTTCCTGTAAACCAGCCCCGGAATGGAAAGTTAGTGACTTGGGTTTAGGAAGAAATGTTTTGTTGACAGATGACTCTGGTTTTATTTACTAAAACTGGGCTGGAAGACTGTCAGGGGTCTTATCCGGATTTGCACGACTTGCCAGAGATAGTAAAAAAGATTGCCACTGCAGCTGATTAATTTTCAGGACAAAATTTGCATGCCTTCTCTTCGGGGTTCTTGTTGCCATAGTGACGGTGTGACAGGAGTTTTCTGCAGAGGTTGATTGCTTCTCCCCGTGGCTCGGCGCAAAGCTGCAGAGGAGGAATTTCTGGATCCCTCCGGGAACATTGTCGTACAGGAAATGCAAGTCGAGGCTGAGGACTGGCAGTTCAGATGTTGACTGTGACTGCATTCATAGCTCCTTCTACTTTGATATCCATTCTAATGGTCCGAACTCCAGTGAGGACATCAAAGGATGCACTTACGTCCACAAGGACTAAAGCTTTCAGGGAAGTGCTGTTCTTTGACAGCGTGCACGATGTAGCTTCTCTTCTCACTGAGCAGGGGAGGGGAGTGTCAGCACCGGCCGACAGTGAGAAGGCACTAAAGCCAATCCTGGCGTGCACATCATGGCTTTGACTTGGACTCCTCTGACTTTGATTTTGCTTCTCTGACTTCTGTTGTCGAGAAGATAAAACTACTTTACAGTTACAAAGTGTCATTGTGGATGAATTTTATGGCAATGAGCACAGAAGATTTACCTTAGGGAAAACTGCACAACTCTCAGTCTATAATGCTCGCTAGGGTGGAAGATTTCCTTAGAGCTGCCTGCCTTTGTGACTCAGAACCGGCTGCTTAGAATCCCACATTTTGGGCCTGATAATGGCTCTGGGTGGATTCCTGAGCCACCCCAGCCCCTGAGCACCCTGCTTGAGACCCATGTAAATACACAGAGAAAGGCACGGAAGATGATAAAAACCTACAATGAATATTTAAATTAAAAAATGTATTATAGTAAAAGGCATACGAATCCCCCTTCGCCCTGCCCGCTCTTTGAACACACTCGTCTCATTGCCCTCCCCACTTCCTGCAGCAGCTCTGGAGTCCGCATTCCTGAGACCCTAGTCCTGCTGTCGTGGCTGTCTTGATGTCGTGAATCCATTCAAAACATTTCCCTTTCACCGTCATTTTGTCTTGGGGAAGAGCCAGAAGTTACACAGTGCCAGATCTTGTAAACGAAGTAGATGAGGAAACTGCCTCGTGTTTTTACAAGCCTGCCTCTCCGTTGGATGGCAGTAGGTGGCAGCTTTCGCTGTACTTCTGATCACACCCGAGGGGAAAGACCTTCAGGAAAGAGGACTTTCAGAACCGCTTCAGACTGTGTCAAGAACAACGGGAAAGTATATTTGAAGCAAGGAGGGGGGACTTTGAGGGGTGAATAATGGCAATTTGTCTTTTACCATAATAAAGTTTTAAAATTTAAACAGTCTTCTTGTAATTTGATCATACATTGTACACTGTCTTCAAGTTATGCTTAGTTGGCAGGATATATGATACACGCTAGAAGTGATGATATTTTTGTTAACAATTTGGATGTTTAGTGTGAAAAAATTGATATAGAGAAGCTAGACAAGGAGAGAAAGAGAGACAGTGAGAGGACATTTTGTTCACTTGAACCTAGCAATACCTGAATCTGCTCCTTAACTTTCCTAAACTTACTTGAAATATTTTATTGCTTAAACCAATTAGACTTGGGTTTATATTACTTGAAACTGAAGAAATTCTTAAGCCAGAAGCATCAATGTACTCTAACACATCATTTTAACTGAAAACTTGGCTAAGCAGCTAGAATTTTTCCCATAATGACAATGAGAAATATTTATTTTCCTGAACAATGAATTGCATGTCCATGTTCCAGAGTGGGGTGTTCGGTTGTATTTCAACTTTACAATGAGTAATGCATCTGAGATTGGGGCTGCTGCTCCTGGAGGACCACAGGACAGCAGAGGACAAAGTTGGAAGCCACAGGACCACAGCAGAGAGAAAGTGCATGGAAGAAACGGAGGACAGGAGGCAGGTGCGTGGAGCCAGGCCCAGGGGTGCACACCACCCGCTAGAGGTGCATTCATGATCTGCACACTGAAACACAGCAGAGGCCCCCTGCTGCATGAACTCAAGGTTTCCTGTGGGGTTATCAGGAGTGGGAACGATTTCCTGAGATTTAGCCACCTGCTGTGTTCCATGGTCCAGAAAATAGGTGAGTGCTGAAAAGTAGAAGATGGAAACGAGATGACTGAGAAGAATTGTGGCTGAGAGACGAAGAGGGAAATCAGAGGGGAAGCAGTGAGGAAACCCCAAAAAGTCTTCAGAAGGGACGAGCCTGCCTGTGTGACCGGTGATGGCAGCACCCAGGAGGCACCCTGCGTAATGGGGTGGGTGGATGAACAGCTGCATGTAGAAGAGGCGAGAAGTGAATGCCAGGCACAGAAACAGGCTGGACAGGCAGGAGAGAGTGGGTGTGCATTGGCAGGTGCACACGTGGCAGGAACCGGAGAACTGGGAGTCACCACCGATGCTTTCCTTTTCTGTGATGCAGAGGAAAAGATCCAGGAGCGGAGGGGATCTGGCCATGGTTGGAGCAGCAGCAGGGCTGGATGCAGACGTGACCTTCCCACGTCGTCTGCAGCCGTCAACAGAGGTCTTGGAATCAGAGCAGCTTGAGCTCCCGACGTCTCCTCTCCTCACGTGGGCAGCATTCCCCTCACTCACGAAACTTCCTGAACACCCAGGCCTGGTCTAGGGATGCAGAACTCCATGCAGTTGTAAATGCAGATTCCTTGCGTGCTCTGTGCTCTCGGCTTAATTCAGCTGCCCCCAAATCGTGGGTGATGCAGTCCATTAAGTGATAGTGTTCTGTGATTGAGTCCTTTTATTTCCCAGTGCCCCAAGCTCAGAGGGCTTTGGGGTGTATTAGACAGACATCTGAGCAGAGCAGGCTCAGCCGACATTGGCAGAATTCGTGCCCTGAGGTGATGAGACCAGACCTTTGTATCCGCGTGTCCTGTGTAAGGAGAGGCTTGGAGCCAGGACAAACGAATCCAGGAGCTCAGCGAAGCTCTCCGCTCCTTTAGTAAAGCTCACTTCTTGTGAGAGACTCTTCTCTTGGGGCGTGCTCTCATGCATTTTACTTTATTTACTTTTATAACAACTAATACATCTAGGACCTTAGTGATGCTGTACATTTAGATTATTTGCACAATCTATGAATTGAGGTGATTTAATTTTCACATTTAGTGTTTACTTTAGTTTTACAGATGTTAAATGAAACAATGTTTTATGCTACACAGCTTAAGATGAGCATATTTATGAACATGACACAGGCCTGCGATTTCATGAGATGATTTTCTGCCTCCTTCCTAGGTGGCCTTTACACACAGGAAAACCAACTTCAATTCAGGGACCACCCGATGGCACCAATGCCAAAGATGGAGGGGTTAAACTCAGGCCACAGTAGTGCAGCAGGCACACGTACTCTCTTTGCCTCTTTGGTACCCTCCCTGTGTAATATTGATATGGTTTGGGTAAATCTGAACCTCTGGTGTAAAGGAAAACAAGCATCCATACTTTGGTTTGTCATTACACTCCCTGATGTGAATCCTTGAGGACAAGCACAGGCATTTCATAGCAGTTATCACTAACCCATGAAATTGTCCCTAGGATTCTCTATTACCTTTGTGGTGTCTGCAGTATCTCTACTATCTCTGGTGATGCTTTCTGTTTTGTTCCTGACCTTGGTAGTTCATTTGTAACTCTTCCCCTACCCATGATATTTTTTCTTTATCAGCCTATCTAGTATTTTATAAATTTAATTGATCTTTTCAAAGCTTTTTAGATTGACTTTCTCTATTACTTTTCTGTATCCTTGGCTCATGCTCTTCTTTTTCCTTCTAACTGAGTATCATTTACTGTTTTTAAGTAGCTTCTTCATATAGATGTGATTATGTTCTGTTTTATTTTTATCTCCTCCAAAATATTTTCTATTTTCTTCTTTTTCTAAAGGGTGTAAAACAACTCCAAGTATTTTGGAATTTTCCAGATAATATTCAGTTGTCTTGGTCAGTTTGAATGCTTATGATTGGGAACATAGATTGAGTATCTTGGTCCTTTTAAATTGGTTTAGACTTTTGTGGATCAGCATGCTGTGTATCACATTAGTTAGGGTTCTCTAGAGGATCAGATTAAATGTAAAATACACATCTGTTCATATAAGGGACTCATGAGCTGGGCTCACAGGATCAGGGGCAGAAGAGTCTCAGTGGGCATCTATAATCAGAGAAGAAAGACTCCAAGACGGCTGCCTGTGTGCTAGAGAGATGGAAGATCCAGATGCAGTTCAGGGAGGAAGGTCTGGAAGCTTACTGTAGCTCAGTGATTGAGAGTTTGTCTCAGAAGGCCAAAGAGTCTGCATTCAAAGGTTGAAGAGTCTGTGCTTGAAGCCTGTAAGAACTAGAGAACAATATCCAAAGGCAACAGGGAAGATTGGCACTCTGAGGAAGCAAAGGGAGCACTTCCTCCTTCTTTCCCTTTTCATTCTGGCCAAGCTACAAGACTACTGGTTGGTGCTGCCCACATCCGGGGCGGGTCTTCCCCCTCAGTTTGTGCCTGCCTGTCACTCATCCACAGACACTCAGAACTTCCTGATCTTCCAGGCAGTTTTTATTCACTTAGACATATCACAATGAACATTCACAATGCAGTGTGTATTGGTGAAAATTTGGGCATTATTTCTTCTTTATTTTGTGTTATCTCTTATCTGCCTTGGGGCCTTTAATCCATTAGACATTAAATTTTTTGACACTTTCCCCTGTGTCTCACAGACTCTGGTCATTTCCATTTCGTTTTGGACAGTGCTTTTACTTTGCTCTCAAATTCATAGCTCTTCACTTCTGCAATGTCTAATCTGGCTGTTAATTTTATCATAATTTTATTTCAGAAATTTTACTATGTATCACTTGAACTTGTTTGTTTTTTATATCTTCCCTTTCTCCCATCACTCCTTTTTTTCCTCACTTCCTCAAGGACCCCTCCCATATTTGTGTGAGCTGATTCAAGATACTGCTTTACTTACTTTGTCACCCTCTCATGGCCAAGTGTGTTTCTACATGCTGCCCTTTTTCTCGGTATTGGCCGGTTTTCTTGCTTCCTTATAGAGCTGGTTTGTTTTCCAGATATTTTAGTCTTCTGTTTTTAGTGACTGGATTTTGTCGTGCTCTTGTTGGAGTACTGGACTTTGTTCTGAGCAACAGCGACGTTATCTTGCTATCATTCTGAGCACAGTGTGGCTGGGTTTCAAGCCCCTTTACAGTGATATAGAGCAACCTTTATGTCAGCCCCAATTCTAATGTCTGCAGCTGCTAATTAATATTGTGTCTGCTCACTGATGCTTCTACCCTGGCTGCTGGAAACTTGAAAGACTCTAGCAATATGTGGCTTTTGAAATTTCTGTTTACAGCTTTAGCAGTTGCTCTTTTCCTTTTCAGTTTTTCACCTGAGAATTTTACCCCCATGTTTGCACAGATTGCTGTTTAACTGCAGGCTTAAGGTTACTGCAAGATAATCTGGAGATGTTAGCCTTAAAATAACCTGGAGATGTTAGCCCACCTGCCTCCATGGAATCTGAGATCTTACAGATTACCACTGTAGACGCTGCTATCTGGTTGCTGCCTCCTGAGTAGAAAATATGAATAATTACAGGTTTATTCCATTTGTTTTTTTCTTCTCTGCATCACACTATGTACCACCTGCAGAGCAATGTCTGAAAATAGATTTGATTTTGTGTAACTTTTTTAGTTTTCTATGGTTTATGACAGTATGTTAATTCTGGGCTCTAGTGTTTCTTCTTGATGGGGACTGTAAATCTACCTGCCTGTGTTGGTAGGTAATGGTGAAATGTTCAAAAGTAGGCTACATCTGAACACATTTCTACAGAGCTCATCAGACTGTTGAGGGACAATCTCAATAGCTCCTTTTCCCTAGTATGGTTGGGCATGGAACGGAAAGGGGAGCCTTGGGCTCAGATGCACACTCACTACGCACGCACACAGTCCTGACCCTGGCCTGTGTATCACACGCTTGCTGGCTTTGCCTCCCACTGCCGGAAGTGTGGGCCTTCCTGGACTGGACAGGGCCTGACTGCCCAGCGTCCTTTCTAGTTCTTTGTTCACCACAGCTTTTCAGCAGAGAACCTTTAAACCATTAGAGCTTTGAGAGATTTTGCCGTTCTAAGCAATTTTGAACTCCAGATGGGAACCTTTAAATTGAGAAACACTTTTGAACGCCAAAGAAATAAATCTTTGATGTTAGGTTTTCAGGCCCTGTGAAAGGAAGCGTTATTAAGAGGACTTGTCC
>RJWT010034997.1:0-13579 GCA_004365215.1 Cuniculus paca
ATAGGGAGCCAATGGCAGGAAATAGCATGGCAGAGACAATACAGTGCAAGAGGGCCTCAGGGCACTAATAGAAAGAAAACGAGGCATAGTGGATCAGGAGACAGGATCTATCAATATGCTCTGTGCAAGAAACACATTTAGCTAGAAAGAAAATTCATAGTCTGAAAGTCAAAGGAGAGAGAACAATGCCCTATGTGACAGGGAGCCAGAGGGTGGGGAATAGGGGTAGCCTGCCCATTAATTGCAGAATGGATAAGAAAGACATGGGATTTCATGGGGTGGAAACCTACACAGCTATAAAGGAAGATAACCTCAAGGCTCTTGTAGGTAGATAGAGGCAACTGGTAATAGTGTTCATGGATGTAATGGATCAGAGTCACAAGGGTGAATTTTGTGTTGTCTCCATAGCAGAACAAACTAAAGGTGTTAGTGGGATCGAAAATGCATAATACATATTGGGAAAGTCAAAGGGGAGGAATTATCTAAAAAGGGAAAGAAATGACCACTATTAATCTATTATCATGATTTGAAATTCAGATTGTATTCATAATTCTGATTAGTTTCATTTTATTCTGATTTGTTTGATTTTATTATACTTGATGTCATGGACAGCTATTTTAAAGATAACAAAATATATAATTGCAGCCATCGAGGATTTCTAATTATGGTGTTTAGAAACCCTGTATGGATTTCATTGTTTGTTTTGATTGATTTTACTCTATTCTGTGTGGTTTGATTGTAATATGTCTGAAGGTGTAGGCAACTATTCTGAAGATAACAATATTATGGTAGCCAATGCTGTTTCGCTAATACCTTGAAATTCTATATTGCTTCCATTGTTCTGCTTTGTCTGTTTTGTTTTATTATGTTTTGTTTTGTTTCTACTGTTTTAGTTTGTTGTATTTTGTTTGATTTTACTTATCCCTGATGGTATGGGCAGGTATACTGCAGATAACAAGAGCCATTATGGTAGCCTGACCGATTGCTTTTTTTTTTACCCTGTTTCAAAGTCATGTTCCATGTTCATTGCTTTGTTTTGATTGACTTTGCTCTCTTTTGTTTTGTTTGGTTGTATTCCTTTCAAAAAAAAAAAAAAAGAAAGAAAGAAACTCACAATTAGAATTCCTCTTGGTGGTGGTTCCTTTTTGTTTAAGTATTGTTTCACGGATGTCAGCAACTGACATCTTTTAAATACCTGGTTTAATTTTATAAGCAATTCACGGTAGGGATTTGCCTTATTTAAACACTCTTTCATAAAAAAAGTGTTTTTCATCAACCAAACACGTTAAGAGACTTACTACTGAA
Organism: Cuniculus paca; assembly: GCA_004365215.1. Lineage (NCBI taxonomy): Eukaryota > Metazoa > Chordata > Mammalia > Rodentia > Cuniculidae > Cuniculus > Cuniculus paca. Next base: position 1,306 of record RJWT010034997.1, read on the forward strand.
ATGGAAATAAGAGGACAGGGATGAAAAGCAAAAAATGTGAGGATGGTTCTACATATCTCTAAGAAGTTTATGGTGTTGAGCTTTCAATATGATCTAAAATTTCTGCCAGTCTCGAAGAAAAGTAAAAATACGATACTGTGAGGTTCTTAGAAATGTTCAGAATCACAGGATGCTTTCATGGCAGGTAAGTTTTGTCCCCAGGACTAAAATCTGAAGCACAGTCCTTACACAGAACGTAAGCAGAAGGTATTGAATATTGGGAATGGACAGTGCCTTCAAAAGAGATAGAAATAGTTTGCATTGATTATTCCTTATAGTGGATGTCAATAAAAGCCAGAGATAAAATACTAAAAAATACTTCAGTGAAGAGAACTGACTTTCCCCCCAAAGGAAACTTTTACAAGGGCTCAAACTTCGTGGGCCAAGTAACTCAGCCTTCTTGATCTTCCATAACTCTCAGTTTAAGGCATGTCATGGGCTGAACCGCTTACTGCCAACAGTGATATGTGAATTCTTAATCCCGATGTGACTGTATTTGGAAATAGGGATCATAAGGAGGCAGTAAGGTTAAATGAAATCATAAGGGTGGATCTATAATCCAGTAGGGTTGGTGTCCTTATAAGAAGAGGAAAAAAAAAAAAAAGAGTGCTCTTTCCCTCTCCCTCCTTCCTTTCCTCTCTCCTCCCCTCCCCTCTTCTCTTCCCTTGCTTCCCTTTCTTCTCTTCCTTCTCTTTTTTCTCACCCCTCTTTTCTCTTCCCTCTCACCTCTGTCTCCTCTCTCTCTGTCACCTGTCTGCATGGGAACAAGGAAAGATGGTATAAGGACACCGGGAGATGAAATCCATCTATAAGCCAGGAAGAGAGACCTCACCAGAATCCAATCGTGCTGACATCTTCATCTTGGACTTCTAGCCTACAGAACCATGAAAAATTCCAGCCTGTGGTTTTTTTTTTTTATAGCAACTCTAGTAGAATAAAAGAGTGTGGCTTGGGGAAAGGATCAGATAAAAGATAATCCTTCAAACTTTACAGTGACTTACCTGCATGCTGAGGTGGAAATGGCTTTATAGCAAATGTCCACCCTGCAGCTCCCTAACTTTCGTAAGAAATTATAGGCCCGCCAACGCTCCTGACCTCGAAAACCAACATATCTGCCGTAAGTCAGCATTGAAATACTTGCTGTAGGTTAGTTTGAATCTCCAAGTAGCTTACAAACTCTTTTCCATCAGTGGCTCTGGGCTGTAGGTAAACGATCTTCTCCTCATTAAGCTGCTTCACTATTTAGCAGGTGATAAAGACTTGAGATCGCAGAGCTGCATGCTTTCTGCATTGCTGAAGGACAAATGTGCTGAATAATCTATTTTTCCACCCATATTTTCATCAGTGATAGTAGAGATACCAAAGAAATGAAACAGGCAAAAGCAGCCCATAGTCAGGAAGTTATAATTTTAGTCTTTTTAATTCTCTAACTTTCTAACTTATTGAATAATAGATTCAAAGAAATGAGAGTAGTTAGTGTAAGACAAACCCCTGACACAATTTTTACAAAAATCTTAAAATTTATTGTGACCATTACTGTTTTATGTTATAAATATTGGTAGTAGGGAAAATTTGGTGAAATTTACCTAAAATGTATGAATTTGAATCAAAATATAGACAAACTTGAAACTAGTTAAATCTGGCAAAATTTAGACAAACTCAAGAATTCCAGAAGAAAAAATTCATGAAGTGGACATTTTAGTTGCTGCTCTTTTATGAACTTTGTGAGTATCAGGTATGGGCCTTTCTACACAGTAGCTATTTTATTGGTCTGATGTGTGAAGATGGCAAATTTCAAGACTTGGGAAAATCTGTATCTCACTGTGACCCAGAGAGTATTGATCAGCTATATGTCCGTTTATATCTTTCTAAAGATCTGAGAATTTTTCATTTTCAAAATTCTCGTTCCTTCCTATGAGTGGCTTGTGCTTCTGTATTTGTTTAGTGGTAAAATATCTTACTCATTGGGCATCTAGGGCAGCATCATCTGAAAACAGAAAACATGGGCACGGGATTTAGCCCATCGGTTCAAGCCCTTGCCTGGTAAACCTGAGCTTGTGAGTTCAATCCCGGTACCAAACAAACAAACAAAAACAGAAAACAACACAGTCCCTCAGGCTTTTTGAACAAGAAAGCAATTATCAGTGAGACAGAAGGAAGGGGAAAGGTGCTTAGATTAAATCCCTAAAATAAATTATCAAGCCTCCATTGTCTGCTAATATGTTTTTCAGCTTACAGAAGAATTTTTCTGAGGACCATCAGTTAGTTGGCTGTTTGCATGGACTTGGCTTTGTGTGTGATTTCACAGGTTTGTCAGTACCTCATGAGGAGGATTCAAGCAGATAAAATGTAAACCAGAAAATCACGATACGCTTGCCTTGTCTTAGGGAATGAGAGCAACAGAACCGGTCAATGCCAAAACCATGCTTGTTTCTAGACTCATTCTAAGCTGTGAAGTGGCATGGTGCAATGGGACTGTCCAGACAAGAATCCCTTTTGTTGTTCTCAAGGGGTTATGTCCTGGATTTGTTCCTTTGCAAACTCTTTGCAGTTTACATAGCTGGAGAGACTCAACATCTTGGCAGGGGTGCAGGTTTGATCTGCGGGTTTACCCACTGAACGGCAGGCAGTGAGTGTGCGTATGAGCGGGGTTCTTTCTGCCTGTGGTTAATCTTGATGTTTCATCATTTGATTCTTCTTTTAATGGCACGAGAAAGTAATGTTTTATGTGACCACGAGCCTCTGTGAAAGAGAAAACAAGAAAAAAGATCCTCTGGACTTCTGTGCTCCCTGATCTTCGCTTTCACACACTGTTTTCCTTGTAAGAATGTGCAGTTGTGGACTGACTTACACTTTTAAGTATTTGAGTATTTACTATTGCAATGCTAGGCCATGTACTTTATGTTTTTGGGTGACGGGTGATACGGTCACAAATCTTCCTGAAGTTTATGAAGCCGGTAGGAGATTGCGCCTGTTTGCTGTGCTTCTCTAGCGTCGCGTCCCTGGATGCATCAATCTTGCATCTTCTTTTTTTTTTTTGCCGCACCAGGATTGAACTCATGACCTTGTGCTTGCCAGTCAGACGCTTAGGCCGCTGAGCTAAAGCTCTAGCCCTCGATCTTGCATCTTGTAGTGCTGGTCAGTAGCAGAACCAGCGCCACTTTTGAAGAAATCGAGCAAATCATTGTCAATAAGGAGTACCATGTCGGGGGTTTAGCTCAGTGGCACAAGCGCCTGCCTGGCAAACGTGAGGTTGTGAGTTCGATTCCTGATACCAAAAAAAAAAAAAAAAAAGGATTACCATATTGACTATGAGAGATCTCTGTTTCCTCGCTACTTTTCAGTCACTGTTATTAAGGACCTATTTTAGAGTCAAGAAGTTCTTCATCTGGTTGATACTTCTTCAGAATGTCTTGTCAAAAATTCAAAAACCAGTAAATCCTGGGCCACATAAATTCAGCTTGCAAATATTCTAGCATAGTTCTTCTAAATTCCTACATCCTATAAACTAAACCTCTGTTTAAAACTTGGGTGATATTCTCTATATGGTTCAATTTATATTTTCATAAAATACATTTCAGTAATTATATTTAAAAATTTTAATGCCTTGTCTGTTTGATTCCCCAGAAAGATTTAACATTTCTTGACTTAATGTTCTTAAGTTCCTGGTTTTCAGGCAGAGATTGACTTCCAGTCTTCCTAAACATTTTTGTGAACAATTTCTTGAACATCTGTAATAGCCATCCTTTGGACTAACACCGATCTACTTTTTTTTAAATAAAATATACCGTGAGAGTCATATTATGCTGAGTAATTAATTATCTAGATATCTATGATCAGCAATTAGAAATAGGATGAAGGAGATTGAAAAGAGGGGACTTTGGGGTGGAGGGTAGGGGACCACAGACAAAATGAAAACAGTGAAAATTACAGGTGTTCAACTAAAAGTCATCCTCTGCTCTGCAGTGGGTGACCACACTAGCTTTAGAAAATTTTGTTTTATTTTTAAAAAATTGTTAAATTCTCTCACAAAATAGTATACTAGAGTCTAGATAAAGTTTGAAATAAAAATGTTGATACTTGGAGGAATAAATTCAGTTACTGAAAAATTTATCCTATGTGTAAAAATTTATCATGAAAGTGTTAGTCATTTAGTTTATTAGTCATTCAGTTTAGCTGTTAATTTAGTTTAAAATAATATAGAATACATATTTCTTACATAAAAAAGATTATTTCTCTGCTCACATATCTAAGGTGGTGTTACAGTTTGTATATAGATGGCCCCCCCAAGCCTCATGTAGTCATGGAAGCGGCTGAATCTAACATTAATGATTGACTTGTTTTCTAGCTCTGGGATTGGTGGTGTGAGTTCTGTACCCTCTCAGGGGTGGAGCTGACATACAATATAAGGTTGGAATGGGGGTGTGTTTTTCTCTTTGGCGTGGTTTGCTCTTGCTGCTTGCAGCCGCCACGAACGGCTGCCTCCTTTTGCTCTGGCTGCTGCCTTGAAGTGTTGCCCCAGTGCCATGCCACCTGCCTTGGAGCCAGCTGATTATAGACTGAAATCCCCAGAAACTATAAGCTAAATAAACCTCTTCCTTCACTGTGGGTTTCAGCTATTTTGTCCCAGCAACGAGCAAAAAGTAACTAAGACAGAATTCGGTACTGATAGTGGGGTCGTTGCTGTGACTGCACCTGACCATGTGGTTCAAGAGCCTTTGGGAATGGCTTGTGGGAAGAGTTTGGAAAGGTTCGGAGATGTCGCCTGAAATAGAAGCCCTGGAATAGCTTAGTCTGTTCTGTAGGGGAGATTCTGGTCAGAGCTCAGGAGACCAGAAGGCTGATAGAAAGCCTGCCGGTAAAGAACAGGCTGAAGAGGTTTCTGCCGGGAGGAAGGACTGCATTGGTTGTTGGACTCCACACGATGTGTGTTATGGCTTGGCAGAAAGTTTGTCTGCATTCTGCTCATGTCCAGAGATTTTGCCTGAGACTGAGATTAAGGGTGATGGCCTGATTAATCTGGCAAAGGAAATTTCAAGGCAGTCAAATGTTGAGGCATTGGCATGGCTATCGTTGGGGGCTTTTAGCCAGATTTATGTTGGAAATCAAGAGCACAGAGCCCAGCAGGGTGATTTAAAATGTGAGTTTGGTTGGAAAGCCATGTACTGTAAAGATAGAGCTAAAACCTCGATTGCTGAAAAGGAACAGAATACAGAAGATGGCCTACAGGCATCACAGGAAGAGGCAGCGGGTCTCCACCCTTTACAGCCTCAAAAGACTTTCCTCTGGGGAGAAAGCTGTGGAGCGCCACATTCCAGAATGGTGACAGAGGCCACAGGAAGTTCCAGAATGGCGGCAGACGCCGCGCGAGGCTCCAAAATGGCGACATAGAGAATCTGTTCCTCGCAATCAGATTCAGAGTGCCCAGCAATCCAGGCGCTCAAACCCTATGGCCAAGAAAGAGGAAAGCCTGGCTACTGCTCCAGCCAGCAACAGACCTTGGCAGCATCCATGTGACACTGGTTTTAGGCACATGGAGAATACACACGTTCTGAGGTTAAAGAGGCTTCCACCCTGATTCCAGAGGGCCTGGGAGGCCAGGCAGTGTGGCCCTGAGAGGGCAATGTGTGAAGCTGTGAATGTGAAGCCAGAATGGAGACTGCAGAAGTTTGGAAAAGCCAGGAACGTGGATCATCTAAGGAAACCTGCAATGGGGGAGCAGAGCCAGCACGAGATGCCATGGGGTTGGTGACCACTGGAAATGCCATAGGGGTGGAACCACACAAGCCCTTTGGAGCTCACAATTTGCCACAGATTGCTTCAGATGCTGGACGTACAGCTACAGGAATTAACATTTGCCCTGCTGGATTTTGGACTTACTTTGGTTCCAGTGCTTTGTATCCCCCTGTTTGTAACTTTTGGAATGGTAATGTCTGTCTTGTGCCATTATATGTTGAAAGTGTTTAACTTTGTTTTCATTTGTACAGGGGTTTGCAACTAAGAGTGCCTTAGATCTCAGAGGAGACTTGGGACTTGGACTTTTTGGCAATGCTGAAACTGTTAGGACTTTGGCAAGTCTGGGAGATGGACTAAATGTCTTTTGTATAAGGGATGTACATGAGTCTTTGGGGGGCCAGGGGTGGGATGTTACAGTTTGTATATAGATGGCCCCCCCAAGCCTCATGTAGTCATGGAAGCGGCTGAATCTAACATTTATGATTGACTTGTTTTCTAGCTCTGGGATTGGCGATGTGAGTTCTGCACCCGCCCAGGGGTGGAGCTGACATACAATATAAGGTTGGAATGGGGGCGTGTTTATCTCTTTGGCGTGGTTTGCTCTTGCTGCTTGCAGCCGCCATGAATGGCTGCCCCTTTTTGCTCTGGCTGCTGCCTTGAAGTGTTGCCCCAGTGCCATGCCACCTGTCTTGGAGCCAGCTGATTATAGACTGAAATCCCCAGAAACTATAAGCTAAATAAACCTCTCCTTCCTTCACTTTGGGTGTCAGGTATTTTGTCCCAGCAATGAAAAAAAGACAAGTAACCAAGACAGGTGGTGTCTGTTTATCTTGTACATATAAAAATCTAGCTCACCATTTCCTGAGTTTGCTGTCATAGTCACCCAATAAGATGGCTACTTGGTATTCTCCAGGTGACTGTGTCTCTTTCTTACCCCTTTAACACGTGCTTTTGATGGAATGTGCTCACTTGTCTAGTCATAGTGATTGGTCCAAGGGATGGCTGTGTGGCCAAGGATGGCCCAGTCAGTCTTTGTCCTAGATTTTTTTCCCAGGAAGGACCAAAAAAAAGTAGCTAGCATGGTAGTGCATGTCTGTAATCCTACCACTCAGGAGGCTGAGGCAGGAGGATTGCTGCAAGTTTGAATCCAGCCTGGACTGCATAGTGAGACACTGTTTCAACACCTTCCCATAAAAAAAAAAAAGGACCAAAGGAAAAGTAAGTTCTTTCCTGTGTGGTTGTGAAGATTAACGGATGTGCGTGTATCTGGAGTTCTATTAGGTTTAAATTCTCTCACAGTCAGAATCTATGATGGAGAAAAATGATAGGCCAGATTAAAAGAAACTAGGGTCTTCTGTTTGTCTTAGTATGCCAGTGAACTCCCTAATCTACTTCAGTTTGAAGATTGAACTCATGACCTAGCACTTGCCAGGCAGGCACTTAGGCCACTGAGCTAAATCCCCAGCCCTTGTCTTTTTGACACAGGGTCTCACTATACTGTCCAGGTTGGCCTTGAGCTTGCTTTGTAGCCCAGGCTAGTCTAGAATTCACAATGATCCTCCTGTCTCAGCCTCCTGAGTGCTGGGATTACAGGTGTGAGCCACCACGCCCGACTGTGGTTCCATTTCTTTTAAACAAGAATCCTACTTAATCCATTCCCTAAGTGTTAGGTGCTTTATATTATTTCTTGTATTTACAAACCTGGGTTGTGAATGTTATTATCCCTATTCCATGGTTGAGGAATTTAAGCTTTAAAGAGTAAGAACTTTTCCCAAGGTCACATGGCTATTAAAATGCAGAGGTGGTAGTAAAAGCCAGCTTTACTGATTTTGAAACTCATTTTTTGTCTTGTGCTTCCTTCTTCTTTTCCTTCTTCTTCTTCATCTTCACCTTCTTGAATCTTTGTGCATTATTATTTTCGTGTGACAAAATACATACAATATAAAACATCATGTTAACTATTTTTAAGTATATAGTTTTTTGGCCTTAAGTGCATTCACATTATTTTACAACCATTGATACTATGAATTTCCAGAAATTTTTCATCATCAAAAACTAACTCTATACATTAAACAATAACTCCCTATTCTCCTCTTTCTCAGCCCCTGGAAAGCACCATTCTACTTCCTGTCTCTATAAATTTGACAGTCTAACTACCTCATATAAGTGGAGCCTTTGATCAATATTTCCACCTTTGTGTCTTGCTAGTTTCATTTGTCATGTCTTCAAAGTGCGTCCATATTGTAGTATGTGGCAGTGTTTCCTTTTTCTTAAAGTTAAACAATATTGCACTGTATGTATACACCAAATTTTATTTACCCATCAATGAACATCATGGCTGTTTAATGCTGCTGTGAACATGGTTGAACAACTGTGTGAAATCCTGCTTTCAGTTTTTTTGGGTATCTCCCCAGAGGTCCAATTGCTGGACCAAATGATAACTCTTTAAATTTCTGAGGAAAGTCGCACTGTTTTCTGTTACAGTGTCACCATTTTACATTCCTACAAAAGTGCACAAGAGTTTTAATTACTCTATATTCTTACTATCATTAGTTATTTTTGTTTTCTTTTTCTTTTTTGTTTTTTAATAGCCATCTCAATGGGTGTCAAGTGGTATCTCCTTGTAGCTCTGATTTGCAATGGACTCATGATCTTTGACTACAACACCTTTGTGTGTCCTCTTTTCCAGCAGTGTGTCTTCCTCCTGTGGCCCTGACCCTCATCTTTTCAGTTCAGATATCAGATCCAGTTGATGCTTTGAACTGAACCAGGCTCAGAATTTGTCATTTCTCCTTTAAACTTCCTTGGCAAAAAGAGACAGATGTCTTTTGTACTTTCTTCCAAAGCATGTGTACACTCCTCTTAAAAATTCTGTTTGAAATTCATGTTCATTAAACTCTTCCCAAGGTAATCAGACCTTGTCCAGAGCATATTTCATCCCTTGAGCAGTAAGGCACAATTAACATTGGGCTCATCTATATATTCCTTTGCATGGCTTCCCAGTGGATTTATTCTGTCCACTTTTGGATTATGAACTCCTTGAGGAAAAAGGTTTTGGTACTTTTCTGTGGCAAACCCATCATACCTGTTTTTCAGTTATCAATGTGCAGTGAGCACTGAATAAAAGTTGATGACCTTTATTTTTCTCTTGTCACATTTTACTCCTTCTTATGTAGATGTCAGAAAGCAAGTTCTGTTTTCCTTATCTACATTTCTGCTTCTTAAACATGAAATTTTCTCTGCCGAGCAGCTTCGCAATGTTTTCTACTGGGACAAAGGGTCAGTTGTCCTCAGAGAGGTAGACATTTAGATGTTCTATTTCCTTTCTAGTAGTGCTGCTGGGTTGGTTGGCAGATATTTATTCCAAATCCCAATTTTTGGAAGTAGCTATTTCTCAAAGGATGTTCACATTTAGAAACACATATATCAATCACGTTGTGGCCCACGCTGCACAGTCTCAGATCAGCTAGTCTGTTAGCCATGATCTCCTTCAGGAAAAGGGAGAGAGAAAAGAGAAGAGAAGAGAAGAGGAGAGGAGAGAAGAGAAGAGAAGAGAAGAGAAGAGAAGAGAAGAGAAGAGAAGAGAAGAGAAGAGAAGAGGAGAGAAGGAAAAAAGGAAAAAGGGAAGTCTGAAGATGACCAGGCTTCCTGTTCTGTGGATTTTGAATTACTGTAATTAGGATCTCATGTTTGCAGTCACACAGCCAGCAGTGGTATCTCAGCCTGGGCACTTTCTATTTCGGTTGGTAATTACTCAGTAGAAAAAAAAAATCACAGATGGAAGAATTGAGGACATGGTTTACTTGGTGCTGACTCTTATGGAAGGTGGGGAAAGTAGGGTAGGCTATCTGTAATTTCCAGCTTTCTCCAGACCAAAGCAACTGGGCTTTATGCAATAGGGCCTTTTAATTTCCTTGCACCATTTAAATATATTTAGTAAGAATAAGTGAGAAAACTCTAGAAGCCTTAAGGATGGTGATGAGGGAGGGGAGTGGTGAAGTAGAGTAATTCCTGGTAGGTCCAAGGAAGATGTTAGCCCAACAGTATCACGTAAATAGAATTTTATATTCTTTAAAAATGTGTGTGTGTGTGTGTGTGTGTGTGTGTGTGTGTGAGCGCACGCGCATGTGTCTGTGTGTGCATGTTTTAACCTAAGGTTAACCTCAAATAATAATTAAACGCCTGTCTCTGGATCATCTGCTTCCTACTTATCAAGAGTTTATTTACTGATCTGCCAAGTCCAAAAGCAGTGTGTTCTCTAGTTACCTTTTGCTAAGACATGTTCTTCTATTTGGGAAAAGATTTCTCCTCTCCTCCTCTCCTTGATTTTTCTATGCCTGGGAAAGTTGGTTCTATATTATTCAAAAGTTTGAGTCACACAGCCCAGAGTCACTGGCCCCTGTAATAGGGGGCTTTCTCTCTGGTCTTCAGAACAGACCTCGACGGAGCCAGATGGTTCCCGTCTGCTGCCTGGAGTCAATGCACTTCCTCCCACAGACCGGAGCCCTTTTGCCCTCCTTCCTCCTCAGCCCCTCCCCGGTTGCTACCCCCCACCACTGGGCCTCTCTGTTTTTGTCGCTAGAAATAATCTTTTATTGCCCAGTTGTTCGGAAGTGACCTTTTGCCCTTGATTAGATAGCACCAGGCTCTATCACCGGATTGCTTTTGAGCTGGCAGTTGCTTTTTTGTGTCGGCTGATCCGGTGTCAGGGAGAACAATGCAAGGCTTTGCAAAATTTTAGTATAGCTCAGGCCTCGTGTGTGGAATCGGGGGTGGGGTGGGGCTTGGGGATATATAAAGCGGCCGGGTGGATCTCGGTTGCAAAAATAGCAGGCTGATGGATCCTGGTTGCAAAAAACATCTTTTCTCTAAATTGAAAACCAAATAGCATATTTTAAAATTCATTTGAACATATTTAAATTACTCCTACTTAAAAGCCATTCATTCCAGAGGAATAGGAGATTATTTCAGGATTTCATGGTGTGTTATTAAGCTACACAAATATACTGTTAAACTGACTCGAGTGTACAATTTTACATCAAAATATTAATCAACAAAACTATTGAATTTCTGGGATAACAAATTTCTAGAAGACCCTAATTATTCTAAGAAACATATTCAATAAACCATGTAAGAGGTAAGGTACTTAATCATTGAAAGCTAACTCATTTTTTATTTTAAAAATTAGCAAAACTATCCCTGACCTTACTTGGTTCCTAGATAAAATGAAAGTTTATGACTTTGTATCTCTCATAATAGTTCTGAATTTCTTTTTACTTCAAATGCACGGTATGATAGAATTAGTGGAGTGTGAGTCTGAACTTTTTGTTTAAAACTGTCAATTTCACTCTAAAGATGAATATTCTGCTATAGTGGTATAAAAGAACTTGGAAATTCTTTTTAAAGCTTATTAACATATTAACATCTAAAATGTTGGAGTTCCCTAGCCTGCAACCAGAACAGAAGAATGTCTTATCTAGCACGTACCTTCCTATATGCAACCTTGAAGTTTTGTTCTGATTCTTAATGTTAACGGTCCCCCTGTTAACTCTTGGCCTGCCAGTTGTGGGGGCTTAAAAATGAGTGCTACGTTTCTGCTCTGTGTCCTGGGGGCTGATCCTGCTCTTGTTTCATAGGTTTGCAGTAATGGTAGGTAACTGGCAGGTTGTTATGACTGTTTTCCAGTGTCACACGGAGGGACTATATTTGCCTCACAGAGTGGAAAGTATGTACATCAGCCTTTACCACAAAGAAAATTAGAGATGTAAAGTACAGAGTGAGTAAGTGTTACCATCTCAATTTTAAAGACAAAGCAACAGGAACTGGCAGTCATGCAAATTAGTGTTCTAGAAGGACACAGTCTAACTCCAGGTTTCTTTATTTTCATTGCCTTATTTCCCGGGTTAAGAGTGATTGTTTTCATGCGTGTGTGTGTGTGTGTGTGTGTGTGTTTCTACCTTTTTCAGTTTTTGCCCTTTGAGCTTTATTCCTTACATATATTTCTCATAATCAACATGAAACATGAAAAATGTTCAAATACCAATTTTGAGAATACGGTGATATGTGTGTGCACGCACATACCTCCACATGCTTCAAAAGAATAATGGATATTGTAGATCAATTTTATTAGCAGACAAAATAAACAGCTTGCCAGATAACTTGCCATTTGGTGTTTTCCCTGGCTGAGCCTAGGAAATTGGGAATTGACCAATGATAAGATGGGTGTTGAGACCTGGTTGAGTGAAGTAAAAACATTCCATTTAGGTGTTTGTAGGCTTCTCGGAGTCGATCCATCTTCCTGTTGACAGAGGCAGACTGTATGTCTGTAGAGCCAGAAGATGACTTTTTTTCTTCTCTTCTCTTCTCTTCTCTTCTCTTCTCTTCTCTTCTCTTCTCTTCTCTTCTCTTCTCTTCTCTTCTCCTCTCTTCTCCTCTCTTCTCCTCTCTTCTCCTCTCTTCTCCTCTCTTCTCCTCTCTTCTCCTCTCTTCTCCTCTCTTC
>RJWT010034998.1:0-13559 GCA_004365215.1 Cuniculus paca
ATGTCTTGAATCAAGCCCAATCCCAGCTCTCCATCTTACCTTGCCCTATACCAGCTCTGCTTGTAGTCATTTATATCTTGGTGAATGATATCTTTCTACTCAGTCTAAACTTCAGTCTTTTTTGCTTTGCTTTGATTTTTTGCTTTGATTTTTCTATTTTTAGAGATATTCTTAACTTCTTTCTTCCACTGCCTTACATCTAGTCCTTTAGCAAACCCTACGGCTCAACCTTAAAATTACATGTAGAACTTAATCCACAGCTATCACCCTTGCCACGCAAGGTGGTGTCTTAATCACTTACTTTATTGGACCACCAGTTCCACTCCAGCCCCTCAGCAGCCTCTTCCTCACCCTGCACCCAGAGAAAACTGCCCCAGTGTCCCTGTCCCCCATGTTCAGTGAAACTGCCAGCAGCTTAGAACCATCTAAGACTCCTCCTCTTGGCCAGAGTTAAATCAGAGCCCTTGCAGCCACTCTGGCCCACTCTGCCTTCCCGACTGCTCCTTCTCTACCCACCTTGCTGACCATCTCTAGCTCCACTGTTCCCCGGGCTGGTGTCACCCCTCCAAGCATGTTCCACCTCAGGGACTTGGGTTTGGGGACTCGAGTTTCTCCTGGTGAGCTCTGCCTCCTAGATTCCCACATGGCTTGACTCTCATTTTGGGGGAATGTCTCCAAAAGCTACCCTAACATGCCTTGTGTTAGTCTGTTTGCTGTTACTCCAACAAAATAGCCCAGGCTGTGTAATTCATAAACAGTACAGGTTCATTGGGCTTATGATTCTGAAAGCTGGGACCTTTAAGATCCGGGCAGCCACGTCTGGTGAGGTCCTCTTGTTGGTGGGGACTCTGCAGCCTCTGGAGGTGCTGCAGGGCGTCCCTTGGTGATCTTCCTCTTCTTACAAAGCCCCTCCTCCCTCATGACTCATCTAATCCTAATTAACTTCTGATGCTTCCCCTCCAACTACAATGAACATTAATGACTTTGGGAATTAAATTTCAAGGACACACCCAAAGCATAGCACTCCCTGGACCAAACTAGTACCTTGAAGCATTCTCTCCCACCCCTTCATGCTCTGCATGGTCTGGTACAGGCCACAGTGATGTGTGAGAGCCCCATGAGTGCAGGTCTCCAGTGCCCAGGGCATGGAATGGCACCTGGTTCCACCAAGTGGTGGAGAATGGGGGTCTGGACTGCAGTGACAGATCAGAGTAACGCTCCGGAAGCCACCGTGTGGCCTGTGCAGAGCCTGGCCGTGCCCAGGCTGACTTCTTCTGTCTTCTGTCTCCTTCCAGGTCTATGGCTGTCCATGCTCTGTGAGGGTTTTGCTATGACCGCAGTCCCCTTGCAAAGTCAGGTCTGCCCCTCACTGCCGCAGCCACCTCAGGCCCCCACGTCTTGGTCCCTGCGTCACTGTCGCCATGGGCAGTGTCAGCAGCCTCATCTCTGGCCACGGCTTCCACAGCAAGCACTGCCGGGCCTCGCAGTACAAGCTGCGCAAATCTTCCCACCTCAAGAAGCTCAACCGCTACTCGGACGGGCTGCTGAGGTTCGGCTTCTCCCAGGACTCTGGTCATGGCAAGTCAAGCTCCAAAATGGGCAAGAGCGAAGACTTCTTCTACATCAAGGTCAGCCAGAAGGCCCGGGGCTCCCACCGCCCGGACTACACGGCACTGTCCAGTGGGGACGTCGGGGGCCCCGCCGGGGTGGACTTTGACCCATCTACACCACCCAAGCTCATGCCCTTCTCCAACCAGCTGGACATGGTGAGCAGGGTACGGGGAGGGGCACTCCCGGTAACGCTGGTGGACAGGAAAGGGCAGGGAGGGGAGGCAGGGACAGGGCAGGGAACAGTGGCGACCTGAGTGTGTGCAGGGAGTTAGCAGCCTCTCCCTGTAGAGACCTCCGCTGGTGAATGTGCTTATTTGCTCCCCAAGTGTTGGTTCCAGCCAGGCCTGGAGGTTTTTGGCTGAATAAGGGCTGGGATTTTGTTATCATCATCAAGTGTTTGGGAAAAGAGTCCAAAGTGCGGGGTACTGAGAAATCCAGCCCTCATGTCTGCTCAAATACTCATGAGTCCCACCAGGGGACATGAAAACATTTTCCTGTTCTGTCCCCACACCCCATCCTGTGGGCAGAGGCTCACACTTTGATATACAGCTTGCACATCCCTTATCCAAAGTGCTTGGGACCCAGAATTCAAATCATTTTGGATTTTGGATTTGGGTGTGTATGTGTGTGGCACTGGGGATTGAATTCAGTGAGCTGGTACATCTCCAGCACTTTGTATTTTTGAGACAGAGCCTCATTAAATTGCCCGGGCTGGGCTGGAATTTGCAATCCTCCTGCCTCAGCCTCTCTAGTATTCATCCTGCCTGTACTACCCTGCTTGGCTGGATTTTGGAATATTTGCCTATATGTAATTAGTTAGCTTGGGATTAGGATCCGGGGCTAAACAGGAAATTCTTTGTTTCATTTACACCTTATCACACAGCCTAAAGATAATTTCATGCAATATTTTTAAAGTTTGTGCACAAAACAAAATTTCATAGTATGACATTTCCCACTTACCGCATCATGTTAGAGCTCAAAACAGTTTTGGACTTTGGAGCACTTCAGATTTAGAATTTTTGGATTAGTAAACTCACCTTGTACCAGAAAATACCCTGCTGTGTTTGCATGGAGCTTCCAGCTTTTACTTCTGTTTTTTCTTTTAAAGTTTTTTGTTTTGGGGGAGACAGTATCTTGCTTTGTAGTCCTTGCTTTGAGCCCTTCCCTGCCACACAGACACTGATTGAGGAGCCCTGGTGTCGCCCTCTCAGCCCATGAATCTAGATAGTGTTTGTCTTCTCAGGAGGTCAGCACAGGCTGGCACAGTGCCCCAGCCACCGTTAAGGCCCTTCCCTGGTACAGAGGGTTCCCCTGCTAGGAGGGCAAGGTGTGCCAAGGCTGCAGCATGGGCTCTGGGCTCAGGTTGGCACTCAAGACCAGCACACGTGCCGGTGAGGGGGTGAGCATGGAGAGGGTACCTGGGATCAGTATGGTTCTTTACCTCTGCAGGGCTCGGAGAAGGGCCCAGTGAGGCCCACAGCCTTCAAGCCGGTGCTGCCACGGTCTGGAGCCGTCCTGCACTCTTCCCCCGAGAGTGTCAGCCACCAGCTGCACCCGGTCCCTCCAGACAAGCCCAAGGATCAGGAGCCGAAGCCGGGCCTGTGCTCTGGGGCACTCTCTGACTCCGGCCGCAACTCCATGTCCAGCCTGCCTACGCATAGCACCAGCAGCAGCTACCAGCTGGACCCGCTGGTCACACCCGTGGGGCCCGCCAGCCGCTTCGGCGGCTCAGCCCACAACATCATGCAGGGTGTCCTCCTGCAGGACAGCAACATGACGAGCCTGAAGGCTCTGTCGTTCTCGGACGGGGGCAGCAAGCTGGCGCATGCAGGCAAGGTGGACAAGAGCGCCTCGTGCGTGCGCTCCCCTATCTCCACGGACGAGTGCGCGGTCCAGGAGCTGGAGCAGAAGCTGCTGCAGAGGGAGGGCGCGCTGCAAAAGCTGCAGCGGAGCTTTGACGAGAAGGAGTTCGCCTCCAGCCAGGCCTTTGAGGAGCGGGTGCGGCGCAGCAGGGATGAGCAGGAAGGCCCTGAGCCCAAGGGTGGTGGCGGGAAGCTGAAGCAGGCAGCGTCACAGAAGAGCCAGCGCACACAGCAGGTCCTGCACCTGCAAGTGCTCCAGCTGCAGCAGGAGAAGCGACAGCTGCGGCAGGAGCTCGAGAGCCTCATGAAGGAGCAGGACCTGCTGGAGACCAAGCTGCGGTCGTATGAGCGGGAGAAGACCAACTTCGCTCCAGCACTGGAAGAGACCCAGTGGGAGGTGAGGCCATGCCCCAGTTCAGGCTGTGGTGACCAGGCATGTGGTGCCAGTCCCCTCCCCTCAGAAGGTGCCAGCACAAACTACCCAGGCACATAGGGCTTTGTGACCCAAATAAGGGGCTCCCTGGCAAACTAAGATGAATGCGCTTAGCTCTGAGTTTTCTGCCTCCACCAGCACCCTTGAGGCCCCCAGAACTGAGTTTACCAGACAAACCATTGATCAAAGAGTCCGAACCCAGACCCCAGGCCCAGCTGGGCAAATGAGCAGCTACCTACCTCACCGCATCTGCTCACTGGGGGCTCAAAAGAGGCACAGCCATGCCTGCATTCATCAGGTCTGGGGAGAGCATAGGCTGGTTTGTTGTCTATGAGGGAGGGGACCCCACCCGCTCCTAAAGAGTGATTCTGTTAGTGGCAAATCCCAGTGAGGGAACGGGTGCCCCTTTGTTAAAGTATAAGTGCAGTTTCTACTTAGTGAGCTGAGATGGAAACAGGAGAGGAAGGAAAGACACGCATGCACGCACACGCGCATATGCATGCTCAGACCTGCTTCGTAACTGGGGCATCTGGACCTGGCCCGGCTGGAGAGCTAGCATAGCCCCCAGAGGGCTAGTAGGGCAGGGAAGGGCGTGCTCTGTAGCCCTGTTGTTCACCCCAGAATCCTACCTACAGAAGGGCAAGGTCACACAGTCTGCTTAGACCACCAAGCCCAAGTGGGGTGACCAACCCTGATATCCCTGGAGCTTCCTGTCCCTGTCCAGGAAAGAGAGGTGACAGGTGTTTGCAGGGGGAGGGAAGAAAAGCATCCTTTCTATGGGGGTGGTGAGAAGGGAGAGCTGTCTTCATCCTGACCACTGGGAGAAGAAGGTAGTCATTGCCGCGACTTTGTTCCCAACCTGTTTTGGTAAAACAATAAAATAAGTTAAAAAAAATACATGGAACAAAGTATAGTATAGAACTATCCTAATAATTTTCAGAGAATTTAGTAAGTGTCAAGTTCATCAAATCCTTGCAATCACACCATGAAGTAGGTTTAATGCCTACTCCTGAATTCACAGTGAAGGACAACGAGGCCCAAAGTGATTAAGTGACTTGCTTGAGGTCCGGTGTGTATTATGTGTCAGAGTCAAGATTTGACCCTAACGGTGTGGACCCAGACTTCCATTTTTAATCACTACCCCCACCATATTGCCACTGTTGTGATGTATTCAGGATCCACCCAGATCTTAAACAGCAGAGCCAAGATTCAAAGCTGGCCCATACCTCCACCGGGACTCTGTTGCTCCCTCCATGAAACAGATGCAGGCTTCCTGTTAGTCAGCTTTCTGTCACGGTAACAGAATACCTGAGATCAGCTGATTAAGAGAAAGGGGTAATTGGCTTACAGTCTTGTAAGTCTCAGGCCACGATCAGTTGGCCCATTGGATTTAGGGCTGTGATGAGGAGGGAACACGTATGACAAGAATATGGGACAAAGCAAACCTGCTTCTGTCATGGAAGGAAGCAGAAGAGAGGGTGAGGAGGCCAGGGTCCCATGGTGCCCTTTGAGGACACACTGTCCATGACCTGGGAACCAGGCCTTTAACATGAACCTCCAGTGACATTAAGGTCTGAATGACAGCACCTGGCCTGGAAAGATTCTTGGGCCAGCAGTGCACAGTGGGTGGGGCTGAGTTTCCTGCAGACTGTGCAGTGTCTTGCTGGGAGCAGAGGGGAGAGGACATTCAAAGGAGGCCTCCCGTCCTGTTCCGGGAGTCCCTGCTGCAGGACCCAGGCCCTGGTCTTCCATGAGTCTTGTGCCTCAGCCAGCCTGATTGGCCTTGGTCTTCATTGAACCACTCATGACCCCAAGTGGCCAAGACTGCAGAGACACGTGGCTCCAATTCGGAGGCTTTGCTGTCCCTCACTGTGCTTGGTCAGACTCTCGTGGACAGCACCTGTGCCAGAGGTGGAGGAGGGACAGGGAGGAGGCAGCAGGGCACTGTTGGCAGATGTGCCACTGAGGCACAGCAGGACAGCATGAGATAGCCTAACCCCGGCACAGAGGAGATGGGGAACCCAGGATGCGTGCAGAAATGAGCCTCAAAGAGGGGGTGGCCCAGACTGGCATGCTTGGGACGATGGCCAAGGTGCCATGTCCGGTGCACCCACCCTTCCAGGCAGCGGAGCCGCTCCTTCACCCGGGCTGCGCTCACCTGTGGCTCCTGTCCCTCTGTCCCTCTGTCCCTCTGTCCCCACCCCGGCAGGTGTGCCAGAAGTCAGGCGAGATCTCTCTCTTGAAGCAGCAGCTCAAGGAGTCCCAGACCGAGGTGAACGCCAAGGCCAGCGAGATCCTCAGTCTGAAGGCACAGCTGAAGGACACCCGGGGCAAGCTGGAGGGCATGGAGCTGAGGACGCAGGACCTGGAGGGCGCCCTGCGCACCAAGGGCCTGGAGCTGGAGGTGTGTGAGAACGAGCTGCAGCGCAAGAAGAATGAGTCGGAGCTGCTGCGGGAGAAGGTGAATCTGCTGGAGCAAGAGCTGCTGGAGTTGCGGGCCCAGGCTGCCCTGCAGCGGGAGAGTGCCGCCCTGGGGCCTGGGCTGGGAGCTGTGCCCACCTTCTCGGAGGACATCCCTGCCCTGCAGAGGGAGCTGGAGCGCCTGCGGGCCGAGCTAAAGGAGGAGCGGCAAGGCCATGACCAGATGTCCTCGGGCTTCCAGCATGAGCGGCTGGTGTGGAAGGAGGAGAAGGAGAAGGTGATCCAGTACCAGAAGCAGCTGCAGCAGAGCTACCTGGCTATGTACCAGCGCAACCAGCGCCTGGAGAAGGCCCTGCAGCAGCTGGCCCGCGGGGATGGGGTCGGGCAGCCCTTTGAGATTGACCTGGAAGGGGCCGATATCCCCTACGAGGACATCATAGCCACAGAGATCTGAGGGGCTGTCTGGGGGCTGGGGCTGGGGATCTGGTGGCAGGGGGCAGGGGCCAGCCTGCTCGAGGAGGGCCCCCGCCCATGCCATCTCCGCTGCACAGCAACTCAGGCCTCCCAGTACAGACCCAGGAGCTGCCAGTGGTGGGCAGAGGTCACTACATTGCCTCCTTCCCCTGACCCCACCTCACCCACTCTGCAGAGCACTGGACCTTGGCTCTGACTCCGCAGCTCTCCAGGAGACCAGCACAGGATCCCCATGGGCTGGTTAGGGGCTCCCTGGACCTTGGCCTCTGCTCAAGTGGGAGAGACCCTCTGCCATGAAACAGACTGCCTGCCCCGAAGGCCTAATCGCCATGCCAAGGAAGGAGGCTCCCATCCACGTCTCATCCCCTAACTCCCCTTACCCCTGGACACTAGGGTGCCTTGGGAATAGAAGGAAGCCATGGGTGCCCAGAAGCCTTGATCTGTCCTCATGACCTGAGTCCTGCTCCTCTGGCCTACCGGGTGTAGGGGTTGGGATGAGGCATGGGAAGTGGTTGGGGTACAATGGGGCTAAGTCATGAGTATCTGAGGCAAATTAGTGAGGTCTGACATGGAACTGAACTGTGCAGCCCTTGAACAGCTGGTGGCATTTGCCTCCATGACCACTCCTCTCAAAGCCATAGGCACAGAGGCCCTGGGGTAAGGTGCCGGGATGGGGACACTGAGGGCCTGGCCTTCCACCTAATACCCAGAAAGCCTCCTGAGTGCCCCACCTAGGGCAGAGGCAGGGATTCTCTGGCCCACAGCCACTCTGCAAGGTCTTCCCAGACCTCAGGCTTCTGCACTGATGCAGAATGACCCTGTCTACTCAGGGGCTGCCTTGTGATCTGGGAGTTTCCTCCTTCGCCCTTGGCCCAAGTCCACATCCTCTCCCTATAGCATCTTCAGTGTTGAGTGCTGGGTTGGCACAGGTTGGGACGGTGCCCAGGGTGCTTGGGCATAGGAGGTGCACACGTGCATGCACACACGCGCGCACACGCACGCACACATACACACACACACACACACACACACACACACACACAGCCTTACGGACAGCCAGGGCCACCACTGCCCTCCCTGCACCTTGCACCCCACAGGAGCCTGGGGCTGTGAGTCCCTGCTCAGAGCAGTGGCCATCCAGAGACAAAGCCAGTGTCTGTGGGAGGCTGGGCTTCCTCTTCTGAAATGCCCAGAGCAAGTGGGAAAGAACAGCAGAGTTTCTCAGTTGCTTGGTTCAGGGAATTTTCTTTCTTTTCTCTCTTCTTCCCTTTCTGGTCTTCGCAGAAGCCAGCCAGATCTAGCAGGCAGCCAGGCTGCTCCATGTTCTATTTTTGACATAGGCGCAGCTGCTGCTGGCAGGACAGCCAGCCCTTGCTGGATTCCTGCTCCTCACGCCTGCCGAGAGGGGCCGGGGTGGCGGAGAGATGCGCACGCCAGAGTCTTGATGGTCCAAGCACAGTCTCCAGTTCTGGCTTCCGTCCACACCCTGGTCTTCTGTCCACAACCCAGGGCAGGAGTGGGGCTGCTCCCCACGAGCCCGTGCCTGACCCTACCCTGAATGTGGTGCCTTCCCCACGGCCCACGCGCCCTTCTGCTGTCCGGGTTAGGTGGGACCTGTGTTGCTGCGCTCCTGTGACAGGTGTCCCCTGGAATCCCTAACCATTGCTCTTAGTTGAAGGCAGCTGAATTGAAACCTGAAATTACCAGGCCCAAAAGTCCCTTCCTGTCCCCTCTACCGGCGACAGTCCAAACCCCCAACAGTCCCCGGACTTTGTTCAAGGCCTTGCTCCCACAGAGACTGCCCCTCCTCGGGCTGAGGACCCCCTCCAGGAGTGGGCAGGACAGGGCAGGGGTCAGGCTTAGCCACCTAGAGCTCCGCCTTCCCTTCCCATGGTCCTGTGGCCCTGCCCATCGCAGAGACATCTGCTCACCTGGGCCTGGCCCAGCTCTGAGTTGGCAGGGCAGATACCCTCATGGGCTGCCACAGCCCCAGGCCCCAGGGCAGCCGAAGCTGGCGCCAGGATGCAAGTGTGCTGCAGCCTCCCCATCCTGTGAGCTTCCTTCCTTCCCGTCGGAAAGCACCTCACCATTCTGGGACCTCACCAAACCCAGCCTCTGAAGGGGGGCTGTGGCAGCCGAGGCCAAGCTGGGGTGGCCGAGCTCATGGAGGTGCTTGTTCACTTAGACTCATACCGTCTGCTCCCCAGAAGGTCCCAGGCCTGATGGTGCTCGGGTTCTCTGCATCAGTCAGCAGCCTCTCTTCAAGGAGGGGGTCACCTTGGGTGTCGGAAGCACCAGACCTGTGAGCACCTCACGCGGCAGTGTTCCGTGAGCTCCCCCCAGGCACACTCAGCCCCCACGTACTGAGCTCAGGCATTCGCTGAGCTGCGTGGCCCTGGCCCTATCCTGGGCCATCTCTTTAGTGACAGAGCTGCCCCAGAGGAAGCCAGGCTGGGCCACAGGAGCAGCAGCCTTGGGCCAGGGGTCCCTGTGGCCCTACCCTGCCAGAGCCCGTGACCCCTGGCTGGTGACGCCTGCTCTCCGCACCTGACCGGTTGCCCTCTGTGCTGTCCGAGGGGAAGCTGGCTTTGGGTGGACTGGCACCTGGAAGACTGTACACAGTTATTTTCCTTTCCATTGTTTCTGGTTTGCTTTGCATTGCTTTCAATGACTTCATCTTATTTTATTTTTGATGTCACTTTTTGGTCATGTAAACTATTTCTGGTAATGTTGTGTTTTTATTTATGAATAAAGAATGCCATTTCTCATGCCTTTCATAGCCACTTTTGCCTCCCCAAGCTGCTGTCCTCCCCTTCTTGCCGTACCACCCCTGGAACAAAGGAGCCGGGGAGGCTGCCCAGGACAGGGGACAGCATGGCCTGGGGTCCTTACGTGCTTCTCACCAGCGTGGTGACCTTACGTGTGAAATGGGACCTGGGGCAACCCAAGGGAAGGAGAGAATGCAGCCAGGTGTCCTCCTTCCTCCGCCAGCTGCTCAGCTCACAGCAAATGCGTGGCCTGCCACAGATGGCATCTTGGCAAGAGACCAGAGTGGCTATTGTTGCCACTACCTCAGGCCCTGAGTTTGGAGGTGCTGTCACCACAGTGGCCATCTGTCCCGCCTGCCTGCTATCAGCCTGCCTGGTCCACCTTGACAAGTTCTTTACTCTCCTGGGCTCAGGCCCAAAGGGTGGCTGGGTAACAGGAGAGAGAATGGATGGATGAAGAGGGAATTGGGATGGGGCACACAGCAGTGTCTCCGAGGGACCAGTGCTATAGGATTGGTGTCCCCAGGAGGTGACAGGCAGGTGAGGACCTTGGGTCAGGGTAGAACACAGAGGAGCGGGCAGGAGGGAGAAGATGGCATCACACCAGGACCAGGATGGCTCCACCCAGAAGGCTCCAGCAGGGAGGTGGATGGGTAAAGAAGCCACTGCAGTGACCCCAGTACCAGGGGAGGTCCAGCAGGGATAAGTGACCGAGCAGGACAGGCGCCACCCTGCAATTCGAAAGCCCTGGCTTTGGAGTCCTTTCAGCGACAACATTTTTAAGCCACTAAAGTCAGTGGTGCTGCACAAGGTGCATGATAACCAAAACACCCTCCAGACCCCTGCCTTTACCTCCCTACTATCGCAGAGTCCAGGACTGGCATCCAAGCAGAGTCCCCAGCCAGGCCCCAGCTGGCAGAAGGATGGCAATGTGGGGAACAAGGGCATCCCCGCCACTTCCTCTAGAATCCTGTTGGGGACCTAAGCCTGCTTGGAGCACCCCAACCTTCTTAATCTAGAAAAGTAAAATTTAAAAAAAAAAGGATACAAGAGAAATGGAAGAACGCCATCCCCTGACAATAGGCAGATCAATCGTCAGCCTCTGCAGCCCCCACAGCATCAAAAATACCCTCAGGGTATTTTTATCCAGCCTTAGACAGACTGCACAACTGTGCCTGTGAGAAGGAGGGCGGATTGTGAGCCTCCCCAGGCATCCTCAGTAGCAGGTGCTCAAGTTATTTGAGAAAGATCTCTGTGCCCCCAAATTCCTCCCTAACCCGGGTGTCACCAGGCCTGAAACATCACCCTTTCATTCAGCCTTGCGTGCAAGTGTTCATTCAACAAACATGTTTTTTCCTTCAGTACCAGGGATGGAATTCAGATTCTTCACACATACATCCCTAGCCCTTTTCATTTAAATAATTTAATGTAATTTAATTTGTTATTTATGTGTTGTAGTACTGGGGATTGAACCCAGAGCCTTCACGCTGAGCTACATTCTCTCCCCTTTTATTTTTAAATTTTGATAAATGTATTGCTCAGTCATTAAGATGACCAGACTGGGCTCAAACTTGTGATCTTACTGCCTCAGCCTCTCAGATTGCTGGCACTGTAGGCGTGCACCAACACACCTTTTTATTTTCATTTTTCTTTTTTTTTTAGTTCCAAGACAGGGTCTCACTAAGTTGTCCAGGCAGGACTTAAATTGGTGATCTTCCTGTCTCAGCCTCCTAAGTGCTGAAATTATAGGCATGTACCTCCACATCCAGCTTCCACAAGCATTTCATGAACTATTTTATGCCAAACCTTGCTCTAGGTACCAGAAAAACAGCAGTGAACAAAAACACCCAGGAGCCTTTCTCTTTATGAAACGTCCACTAGACAAATACAATAGTGTTTTGTTCCAATAGGTGTGAAAAAGTACACAAGCAGGGTGGTGCGTGCTGACTGGGTACAGAGTGCTGTGTCTGCAGGGTTGTGCTGGGGGGCACTGGGATGGAGGAAAAGCTGGAGAATGACACAGGTCCCCTGACTTCAACCTTATGAGAGACCCAGGCTGCCACCACCCTTTCTCTACCTGGATGCCGCCCAAGGCCTTTCTCGGGAATCTCCTCTCCTCTTGGGACCTCAGCACCCATCTTCCTGCCAGAAGATTGCTTCTGTCTCTGGCCTTAGTTTCTGGAGTTACTGACCCCAGACAACCTAGACACCCCCATTCCTCCATGTAAAGCAAGGTCTTCCCACCACCTCCCAGCAAAGCCCTGTGGAAAGCTGCAAACGCTAAACCAGGCATGGTGTCCCATACACCCGTCATCCCAAGCACTATGGGAGGCTGAGGCAACTTAGCAACTTAGGGAGACCCTGTCTCAAAAGAGGGGGTAGGATGCTGGGGATGGAGCTCAGTGTGAAGGCCCTGGGTTCAATCTCCAGTAAGGAAAAAAACAAACAAAAAAGGCCTAAGCATTAAATATTGCTCTCTCACACATGAAAAGTAATGGCATACTTCTTAGAGAGACACTGAAATCAAAATGAGTTGACTTGATTAATCGATCATAACTTGATGGAGAATGTTTAGCTTCAGCTGGGCATGGTGGCACATGCCTGTAAACCCAGTACTTGGGAGGCTGAGGCAAGAGGACTGCTGTGAGTTTGAGGCCAGCATGGAATTTAAAGGAAGACCCTGTCTCAAAAGAAAGAAAGGAAAAGAATGTTTAGCTTCAGGGAACATATCCATACATGCTTGTTGCTGCTGTTTCTTTGGACAGAGACCTGTAGCAGAAATTTCCCCAGCCTGCCATATAATTCACACTCTGCCCACAAAATCTCCCTTCGCCTGCACACTGGAACTATAGTTGATTTTTACCTCTCTGTCGGCCTCTCTATACAGTCAGAACCTGGACCCTGTAGGAGCCATTCACTTCCCCACTATTGCCACGGTGCTGAGGTTGAACCCAGCAGCTCACACCTGCTAGGCAAGCGTCCTGCCCCTGAGCTCCACCTGAGCCCAGGATCTGTCCACTCTGGAATGCCCTCCCCAGCATCCTCTACTCCCCTCCTCCCACGGCACCAGGGATCGAACTCATGACCTCGCACTTGCCAGGCAGGTGCTTACACTGCTGAGCTGAATCCCCAGACCTTGTCTTTTTGAGACAAGGTCTCACTATGCCGTTCAGACTGGCCTTGAGCTCACTTTGTAGCCCAGGCTGGTCTCAAACTTGCAACAATCCTCCTGTCTCAGCCTCCCGAGTGCTGGGATTACAGGCGTGCACCACCAGGCCCAGCTCATTCTCTACTTCTGACACCTATTGTCCCAGCTGAGGTCATCTGAAGAAGCACAGAACATCCAAGACATCCCAGATTCCAGTTACCTGTGCATTACAGATGTACAAATACAGAGCCCAGATGGGACAGCGAACTTTCCCAAGGTCACAGCTATAGACCTGTCACCTTGGTGGCTCTAATGACTCTGCTGGATGCTCTGCTCCTGGTCCAGAAAGCCACGAGTGCATGGCAGCCAGGCCGCTGCCCCAGGGCCTTCCCACAATGCCCCTGAATCTAAGCACAGGGAAAAGAGAATCCCCCAAAACATTCCATTGTCTACCATCAAGCTTGCTCAACCCTGAGGATCCCTCTTGCCTCACAGTCCTTAGGACCAGACTGCACGCCACCAGCAGTCCTGGCTTTTGCCGTGAGCAGCAGGTGCAGCGGGTCAGCGTGCCAGGGCAGAAGCGCCGCTGCCTGCGTTCACCCGGAGTCCGCCGCCGCTGCGCCGCGCGACGTTAGACCACGTGACTTAACCTTGGGCTCCGTCAGAGCTTTGCTTTGACAAATGAGGTAATGCTTAAGAAACATCCTAGCACTCGGGAGGCTGTGACAGGCGGATCGTTGTGAGTTCGAGACCAGCCTGGGCTACAAAGTGAGCTCAAGGCCAGCCTGAACGGCATAGTGAGACCCTGTCTCAAAAACAGGGCTGGGGATCTAGCTCAGCGG
>RJWT010034999.1:0-13568 GCA_004365215.1 Cuniculus paca
CAGGAGGCTAAGGCAAGTAGGATCATTGGGAGTTTCAGACCAGCCTGGGTTACAAAGTGAGCTCAAAGCCAGTCTGAACTGCATAGTGAGAGCTTGTCTCAAAAAGACAAAAAAAAAAAAAAAAAAAAAAAAGGAAAGAAGGAAGGAAAACCCACTTGGCATCTCTAGTCATTACAGAAATGGAGTAAAACCACAATGAGATGGTAATTCACAGTAGAATGGCTATAATCTAAAAAACAAATTTAAACATGTTGGTAAAATATGGAAAAATGGGAACATTCATACATTACTGGTGGGGATATAAAACAGTGCAGCCACTTAGAAAAATGGTTTGTTGGTTCTTCAAAATGTTAAAAGAAAAATCTATCATGTGCCAAGTAAATAAAAACACACCTACAAATGTTCATAGCAATATTATTCATAATAACCACAAAATGGAAACAACTCAAATGCTCATCAACTGGTGCAAAGATAAAATGTACTATATCCATACAATTGAACACTACTTACCCATACAGGGAATGAAGTACCAATTCTTACATGAACCTTGAAATGTCTGTGATAAGAGCCAGACATAATAAACTACATATTACATGACTCCATTTCTATAAAATGTGCACAACAGGCAAATCCATAGACAGATCAGTGGTTGCTTGCTGAGGAAACGAATAATGGGAAATGACTGCTACTGCATATGGGGGAGTGGTAAAAATTTTCTAAAATTAGATGGTGGAAATGGGTGTATAATTCTTTGAAAATACTAAAAACTACTAATACATGTACTTTAAAGCGATAAATTATATAAAAATTACATCTCAATAAAGCTGTTATTAAAAATTTAAAGTATGTTCTCTGACATTATAAATATCACTAAATCAGAAGCCGGGCATGGTGGCGCATGCCTGTAATCCCAGCACTTGGGAGGCTGAGACAGGAGGATTGCTGTGAGTTCGATACCAGCCTGGCCTACAAATTAAGCTGAAGGCCAGCCTGAACTGCATAGTGAGACCCTGTCTCAAAAAGAAAAAGAAAAACAAACAAACAAAAAAACCCACTAAGTCAGCTTTCTAATTATATTATTAAAATATTTTTAATTCTTATTTTATCCCTACTTAGGGTTATGGATACACCCTCAGGTCACTACTGTGTAATCTCCTCCTGCTGAATGCAAGTGTTATTATTCCATCTCAGCTGACAGGAGAAATTCTACTGGTCTACGAGAAGCAAACAGTCATTCTGTGAATTGCCTATGGAAAAGATTGTGTGAGGGAAGTATGAACAGCATAAGACCAGTGACAGGCTGGAGACCAGTGAGAAGCTAGGATCTGAGGAAATGAATTTTGCCAACAACCTAAGTGAACAAACTTGGAGGAAACTGATTCTTCTCTAGTCAAAACTCTAGATGAGAATACAGCGCACCTAATAACCTTGATTACAGTTTTTTAAAACTCAGAGCAGAGGACCAAGTTCAGAACTGGACTCCTGACCCATGGAAACTGTGTTGTAAACACCCATATTTGTGGTAATCTGCCATGTAGCAATATAAAATAATATAACTACACTCACTAAATTCTTAAAAGGCATTCCTTCTCCCACAACGTTTCGATACCTGTAGAGCTGTGACTGTCAATTTCTTCTTATATTTCTAATGATTTCTGGCTTAAAAATTTAGGGCAGTGCTTTAACCATTTAACAATTAACCCTGAGTGTCACTCAGCAGCACATTTGTTTACATACTGACCAACCACGGACATTGCTCAGGCAGGTATCATTTCAACCAGTTAATTCTTACATTGAATAAATTTGATACAATTGTTGTTTTATATTTCCTGCTATGTTATCTTATAAAAATTAACAAAAAATATGCAATTTTTGGTCATCCTGTATTTAAATAATTGGACAGTAACTGGTTAATACTACAACAGTCAACACAGATTTCTCAAAAGTTGGGGCTTTTTCAGAGTCTCAAATTCTGTTAGAGGGTTTTGACCCTCGTGGAGCCCTAAAAATCATACTACTTGTTTCATTTATTTAAGCCTTTGCCATATACTCGTTTGTGAGATCGGGGATCTTGGCTGGGTCCCCAGTAATTGGCGCCTGGAACAGGGACCTCAAATCCTTGGACTAGGAATTTTAGCCTAAACGAGTAAGTCTACCTAGAGTAGAAAGTGTTGGAAACAGAGAAGGGCTTCACAGCATGGAAACTTCACCGGGGAGGCCTGGAGAAGAGAGGGAGGAACAAGGGTGAGTCTTCCCGCTGTGAACAAGCCGTTTTATCTGGGAGTAAAAAGGGGCAGAGGTTTTCAGCCTAGAAGATACGCACAGCTACTCCAAGGCCTGCTTAAATGCTCAGGGGCTCATGTGCCAAAGAAAGACCTAACCAAAATGTTACAAGAGGTAACCAAGTATAATCCATGGTTTCCTCAGACAGACACTATAGATAGCGAATTGGGAAAGAGTTGGAAAGAATGTTAAAAAGGCACAGAGTGCAGGAAAAATCATTTCCCCTGAGATGTTCTCAACTTGGAATCTGGTTTGTTCAGTTTTGAGTCCGTTACAGAGCTCAGTCATTAGCTTCTGGTTCAGACATGGAGGAAATAAAGGAGCCTGGGTCTTTACAAAGAACATCCCATAGGGCTCTATCCAGAAACTTGCAGGTTTTAAGAGGAGAAGCGGTCACAAAAGGGGAAAAACATTGGCACCCCTGCTTGCTTCCCAATTCAAATTCAAAGAGATGCTAATGAGCATGAAGATTTTGTTCATATGCCTTCTGAAATACAACTGCTAAAACTTAAAGTGTGGTTAACAATGGAGTCCAAAGTCCATTTACTGTGGGACTCCCACAAAATGTTTTGGATACATATCGATTGACACCTTATGATATCAAACATCTGGCACAAACATGCCTGTCTCCTGCTCATTTGAATGTAAAGCTAAGAACACTTGTTTCGAAACAGGTTCATATAAATAGAACGGGTCCCAATCCATGTCTAGCAATAAATGAGGAAATGCTTTCTGGGACAGGAATATATGCACTGCTTGGGATCGAGGTTATCCTTGTGTCTTAACAGGTGATGGATCCACAAGGTGGCTGCCATCCAGGGATACATGACCCTGGCAGGAGACAATCCAATCCAAAACAACAACAACAAAAAATCCTTTGGAGAGATCTTCATGCTGGACAATAAAAGCACCCAGCCCAGTTCTAATTTGGGGCCAAGAAGCTGGGGATTTAACTCAGCAGCACAGAGCTCCGGAGAAACGCCCTGAGGGCATGGGGTAATGGAGGTGAACAAGGTGTTCCAGACCTCTGAACATAGGGGAGTAAGAATTGAGCTAGTTCAGCAAAGGGGCGTTGACACAAGTATATAAATAACCCCTGGGAACTTAGAGAGTTCTCATGGACCCTGACAAACTGTGTGCTTGTTTCTATGTCTGTTTGAATATGTACAGATTGTCCATGCTTGTACATTTGTCTGTCCTGTGAACAGCTGTTTCCTTTTATTTGAGCTCAATAATTTTCCTTTTTTTCTTTCTTTTGCATTTTTGGATCATTTCATCAAGGTTAATATGGATCACAGACTTAAAAGGCATGCTTTTACCTGGGTTCCCAACTAGTCAAAATGATACAAAATTGATTATGCAAATATGCATATTGTTATTATTGACCTGAGAGTCTCTTATTGTCTAAAAATTAATGGGTTAAATGTCATGATTTTTTTATAAGTCATCAAAATATTATTAAGATAGTTAAAATAGAAATACCTTAGGGTAGGGCGAGATTGTTGGATGGAACTTCAGTTGATGAGTAAGAAAGCAGCCATCTGATAAAATTAACCAGTTCTCGTTTATTGATTGGAGCCCCCAATAATCTCCATAGCCTTATGGGAGATACCCCAATAAATTTTCTTTAAAATATACTATTGTGATATGCTCACATTGGTCATTGTCAAAAGATTAAATTTTCTAGACAATAAGGTTCTTATTTAAAGGTACTCTGGTGCAAAGATTTTCATGTAGCTATGACAATGCTTACTAATATCATGATACATGAAATGTATTCCTGCCTCCAGATGTACAGGTCTCCCAAATTGTAAAACGGGGGTTATTTATGGTGATAGACTTTTGTCTCATATTCAGACCTCTGTTGGTACCAAAAATTTATGAGATTCACATCCCACTAAAGGTCAACAAGTTAGGTAAAAGTATTTATGTATTAGGAATGATTGATGAAAAGGGTATTTTATGTCAATACGGAAATTCAGATTGTTACAAAAATGTCATAATTGTCATGACACGATAATATGTATGCTTTTGATTTCTGATTTTCTGTGTAAAACATGTAACTGTTAACACTCTATAGGTACTCAAATGTTAAAATATCCATGGGTAGTAGAAAATAAGTTTCATTTAATGTTCTAAGGTGTTCCATATTTAGATAAGGTAAGATATAGTAATGTTAAGCTTATTGCCTCTAACACACTGTATTGTTATCAATCTTTTCTTCTGGATGTTCAACAGCTGAGGTTTAGAGACCAAAAATTAGAGAAACAGATGGGCTAAGAGGATAGCCAGTATTTTGGCCCCAGGCCTTCAAGGTTTAAGGTCAGTGAGGACCCAGAATATAAAAGAACCTCTGCTTGCATCATCCAAAGATACTCAGTGAGTCTCTGGTCTTCTGATGAAGAAGATTATGAGACCACAGAGGAAAGTGATCTTTGTTTTGATGTATGGTGTGCCTAAGGAGAGTCACCAGGAGAAAAAAAAAATCTCCCAAGCTTTCATGAAAAGCAACTTGGTCAAGAAATGGCTGTGACTCATCCAGATGGTTGACACTGACAAGATCCAAGAGGTGCTATGCATGGTTCCAAGGCAATTCTTGAGGAGACCTGACTGACCTTGATAGTAAAAAACTGATTGTATTTAATACAGGTCTCACCTTAAATTGGTCTTGAACCTCCTGCAGAAAAGTATAACTTCAAAAGATATCATGTTATACCATAGTAAAATGTTAGCTGCAAAAGAAGCTCAAATCACTAACACCGTCTGACAATTGCTGGCTACAATGGCAACTGACTGTTGTTATGGATTGATGGACTGTACAGGGTTTAAAATTGCGGGAGTTCTAATAAGCACCTCCAGCTTCAATTAATCACCTATCCTGTGCAACAACAAAACAAAAAGGAAGGATATGTTGTAAGCCATTGAAGCTAGAAACTGAACACATTGCAGGGCTGTGGAATGGCCGAGGCGTGGATGGCCTGAGAACAAGGAGACTCAAAGGGCAAGATAAGACCACAGCTGAGGACACCAGGCTCCAACCCCAACTAACTATATAAAGACTGTAGCTGCAGGTTTCCCTCCTGTAGTGAAATGGCCCCTGAAGATGTTCTCCTAAACTACTTCTACTAAATTAACATAATTTGTTACTTGGAAAAGTCCTCGAACCACTCCCAAGGTTGTGCTCAGATCCCGCCCTTTCCTCAGTATCCCATCTCCTTTTTTTCAAGACCTAATAAATAGGGGCCGCCCAGAGACATTTCTTGTCTTAGCCCCTAGAGTCTCGAACTCTGTTAGAGGGTTTTGTCCCTCCTAGAGCCTTAAAATCATTATATAAAAAAAAAAAAAAAAAAAAAAAGCTGGGGCTTTCTTCCCACCAACAAGTAAACAATGCTGCTGCAGCAGACATCAACTTAGTTGTACTCTAAATTAACTCCAACACTATCTACTGAAGTAACTTCAGATCCCATAGGTTGAGGGCTCAGTCCCCAAGACTGTCCCTACTTCCACATTAGTGTCCCTAATTCCACTTTAGATGCTCCATTCACAAACCCCAGATTGCAACCTGTGCTTCTGAGCAACCAGCTATAAACTAGCATTCTCATAGCCTGATCCTCAATTTGCTCAGGGAAATTACAAAACTCAAAGAAACACAGTTACTTGATTATTATAAAAAACACTACGAAGAATACAGGTGAAAAGATGGCTAGGGTGAAATATAAGGGAAAGGACACAGAGCTGCCATGTCCTCTCTGGATGCAGTGCTCTGTAAGAATCTCCATGTGTTCAGCTATTTGGAAGTCTCATGCTCTGTCCTTTTCATTTTTAATGGAAACTTCATTGCGAAGGCAGACTGGAAAATGGACAAATAGTCTCTTAGTGTGACTAGACAAAAAGAGTATGATCTAATGCTAATAGATTGGAGAAATCAAGCAGGGCCTGGCTGTAGAGATTCTTCAGCATTCCTTCCTCCTAGAAATGGCACAGGACCCCTTCTAAAATGGGATCTTATCATCTACTGTCAGACAGGTAGGTCAAAGAATTTCTTTATGGCCAGCTCCAAGGCAGGAGAAAAATGTTAGTTTCTATGACCTGCCTTCAGGATGAAGAGCCAGTAATCATGCACAAAAACCAAAAAATACAGGCTGGCTTACAATTATTCACAGTGCATTATACCTTTTGATTCTTTTGTCCAGACTAATAACTTATCCTTGAATTCTATTAAAAAGTCACCTCTGCTTTCTTCCTTCTGTGTATGCTTGATATTATCTTTATTTTTTGTGTTATTTCATTTTAGGTATACCTTATATAAAGCATACACATAGATGAAATTTTGACTTTTAATCCAGTCTATCATTTAACAAAAAACTTTGATGCATTCACATATTTTATATTACATCATTTGGTTATACTTTTCTTTTTAAAATTTTTTCATGTTTAGCTGGACATGGTGGTGCATACCTGTAATCCCAACACTCAAGAAGCTGAGGCAAGAGTATTGCCATGAGTTCAAGGCCAACCTGAACTATATAGGGAGACCTTGTCTCAAATTAAAAAAAAAAACAACTAATGATTACATTCATCGTAGGGAACTGGTACGAGCACATAATACACCTCAATTTTTTTCCTTCTTTCCCTCCACCTTCCTTTTTTTAATTTCTTTTGCTATATACTTGTTTTTAAAGACTTCTAAAACCCATGCTGAATTTTTCGTTGTAAGTTTTCTGTTCTTCATTTTTCCTCTATTGATTTAAAGTTACACAATTTCATTGCATTACACAGGTTGAACATCCCTACTCCAAAAATTTGAAATCTGAAATGCTTTAAAATTGGCAACTTTTTGAAAGCATGTTCAAAAGTTCAGAGCATTTCAAACTTCAGATTAGGCATGCTCAATGAATAAATATATGCAAATACTCCAAACTATGAAAAAAATATGAAATCTGAAACACGGTAGAGCCTAATCCTTTCAGATAAGGAACAGATAACCTGTAGTGAATTTTATTTTTTTTTTTTTTGGTAGCACTGAGGATTGAACTCACGACCTTGCGCTTGCCAGGCAGGCACTTAGGCCACTGAGCTAGATCCCCGGTCCTTGTCTTTTTGAGACAGGGTCTCACTATGCTGTTCCGGCTGAACCTGAGCTCACTTTGTAGCCCAGGCTGGTCTCAAACTCACAATGATCCTCCTGTCTCAGCCTCCCAAGTGCTGGGATTATAGGCATGAGCCATCATGCCTGGCTGTGAATTTTAATTTTTAATACTTAATTTAAAATTGTGAGTAAAACAAGTGTCTGAATTTGCCCTACTCTTGCCACTTTATAAATGGACAAACATTGCTCAATTTTTTAAAAATATACTATCTTAAGCGTGCTCTACCAAGTTATAATCATGTCCATAAGAAGCTGCCTGTAAAACAATTTTCTGTGTTTCAATTGTTCCTTTACCAGTACTCTCTTGGGCTGTTGTTAGAGCTCTCACAGTTTAATTATTATCAGAAGTATACTATCCCCTCAATTTAGAATCATGCAGTGGTAGATCTCAAATGAACTTTGGAAGGCATCTAATTCAAAGATAACAAGTAAGTTTTCTCACATACCAACCTATTTATCATGACTACTTTACAACATTAAAAAGGGCTCTGAACCAGGTGTGGTGACATATTCTGTAATTCAAACTAACTGAGAGGCTGAGGCAGGAAGACTACATTTGTTCAAAACCAGCCTGGTCAATTTAACAAGACCTTGTCTCTAAATTAAAAGGTAAAGGGGTTAGGGATGCATCAATTAGTGCTCCCTGGCTTCTATCCCCAATACCATGCTCCCAAAATTAGGGAGATTATTTAAAAATCAGCTATCTGAAGACTTAGTTAACAGAATTTTTAGAGTCACACAGCCCATTTTAAAAGCTACCCAGGTATCTTTGAATGAGTCTTCACATATTTTGAATGCATTTTTACTATGCTTCTGCCTTTCAGCTGTTACTTATCTAACATACTAGGAACAAGGCCTGTGTAATCAAATGTGACTGTTAATGTACGGTTTGTAGCTGTTTAGCAGAAGACAGAAGTCTTTTTTGGTCCTGACAATTCTCTTTTACATTTTAAGTATACTTATGGTGCGCAAGTAGTAGGGGCTTTTGAGCCAGAAAAGGGTAGTAATTTGTACATTTGGCCTTATGGCTTCTATTTCTCCCTCTCAGTAGCTCTGAAAGATAACACTCATTTATCGCTATATTCTTTCCTTCTTAGTAGGATAATGGAGGATTTAATGCAAAAAACTTGCAAGTGAATGGAACATAGAAAAGAACTCAGTAACATTTCTGTAGTTTTACTGTTAATCATTTAGAAACATGATAGAATGTGGCTATTATTTCTATTTAACAGATAAAGAAAACAGTACTTGGGAGGCTGAT
This sequence comes from Cuniculus paca, assembly GCA_004365215.1. Taxonomy (NCBI): domain Eukaryota; kingdom Metazoa; phylum Chordata; class Mammalia; order Rodentia; family Cuniculidae; genus Cuniculus; species Cuniculus paca. The sequence continues at coordinate 8,694 of RJWT010034999.1, forward strand.
GCAGCAAGATTGCTATAAGTTTGAGGCCAGCCTGGCCTACACAGTGAGTTCAAGAACACCCTGAACAACAAAGCGAGAACCTGTCTCAAACAAACAAAAAGAGGTAAAGAAAACAAAATTTAGAGCTGGGAGTGGTGGCACACACCTGTAATACCAGCACTTGGGAGGCTGAGCCAGAAGGATTGTCAGGAGTTCGAGTCCAGTCTGGGCAACATAGTGAGTCCAAGCCCTGCCTGAACTACATAGCAAGACCCTGTCTCAAAAGTCCAAAACAAGGAAGAAAGGAAAAAAGGGAGTGAGAGAGGGAGGGAGGGAGGGAGGGAGGAGGGAGGGAGTGAGAGAGGAAGACTGACTGAGAGAACTTGCTTAAAATCATAGTTTACTGTAGACAGTAGAGCACAAATTAGAACTTGGCTCTCTGACTCCAAATAGACCTTTTCCTTGAGGTTGCTTTACAGCGCAAGAAAAGCATTTGACCGATACATATTTCCTTCAACTTCAACATGATCTTACATCTTAAAGACTTAAACTATCCATTTTAGAGAATCTAAAGTGAAGTGTATTTGCATATTTGTTTTTTAAGTACATGCGTCTTGTGCATATACATATGTATTCACAAAATATGTGTGTAATGATGAAAAATATTTCAGTGAGTGAAATGTAACTTTAAAAACACTCTTAGCCTGTAATCCCAGGACTAGGGAGGCTGAGGCTGGAGGGAGGCTGCAAACTCGAGTCCAGCCTGGGCTAAAGGGAGTTCAAGGCCAGCTTGAACTGCACAGTGAAACCGTCTCAAAAAGATAAAAAATAAACAAAAAGAAACCTTTTAATACTGAAATTCCAATTGCTATTATTTCTGGGGAAAGAAATTGAAGTGAGCACTGATTTTCTTTTTAATATCTTTTTAAAAAGCTAAAAAATTTAAAAGATTCAAGGTAAAAACAAAGTACATGGTCATGTTAAGATAACCAATAATAAAATTTCCCACCATCCCTGAAGGCAGTCTGCAGGAATACTTGCATACAAACTGGATCAGTGCCTTCTTCTGAGGCAAATGGCCAAGCCTAAGTCAACGAAAGTTTGTCCAGAAAAGATTTCCACTCTGAATCACCATTCACATACAAGCAGTTTAGAAAGAATTTTCTCATTCCCTGTCTCAAATGGCCAGCTTTTTGGGAGATTTGGTATCAGGGCACTCTGGCAAAGTGTACCACTTGAGGCTATAAATTAACTCACCTTGCCTGACTGAATAATCTTTTTTTCAAATTACTCAATATTTTATCTCATCCTTAAATCAGACCTATCCCCATATGAAGCTTGTTTCCACTTCGAAATGTGACTCTTTACTGGTTAATTTCAGTATTTAGGAGAAACAGAAAGATGATACCTCATTCACATTTTTTGTGTTATACTTTACACTTTTAAAGTACTTCTATAGGACCATCATATTTGAACAGTGCAGTACAGTAAAATACAATGAGGTGTCTCACAAAGAGGTACAGGATTCTAAGAATGAATCAGGGTACGAATGTCATGGAAGAGAAGCCTTAAGTAACAAATAGTCATGAATCTGAATCAATATCAAAAGAACCTGGGTCTGAAAGGACTGTAAAAACAGTGCCCACCAACTGACTCCTTTTCACTGAGACTCTGCAAGTCTCCTGACCACTTGGCAACCGTACTTCCTTGAGCATGTCAAAGTTGACCACGTGAAGCTAAAATAGAAAGGCTTCCAGGAAGATGGCAGAGCAGTAAGCAGCAGAGAAAACAGCCTCTCTGAGAGTCACTGTCCAGACACTGAAATATAGCATCGTGACAAAGACAACAAGGAGGGAAGTGGGTCCCTGGACCCAGGAAGAATCTGAAGTGTGAACTGAAGCCCACAGAGAAAGTGAAAAGAAAAAACTTCAATGAAGAAGAACACGGTTGCTAGGGGCACCTTGACCCAGAGCTGGACTCACTGCACAAGAGGAGCTGTTGGAACCTGAGGACACAAGGTCATGGTGACGGTGGTGGCTGGCAACCACAGAGACCTCTGCAGAGAGACTCAGCATTGGAGGGGAGCCGTGGATGCTGAGGACTGCGCTGGCTGGCAGTGAGTGCAGAGGACTCAGTCCTTCCGCAGAAGAAAATGATTGGCCAGGAGCCATTTTGGAGTCGGGCCAAGGAAGTCAGGAACCAGACCTGCTGCCAGCTTCCTCCAGCTGGGTGCAGACCAGTGGAAACTGATTGGACTGCTTCGAGTTCAATCCCTGGTGCCGCCAAAAAAAAAAAAAAAAAAAAAAAAAAAAAAAAAAAAAAAAAAAAAAAAAAAAAAAAAAAAAAAAAAAAAAAAAAAAAAAAAAAAAAAAAAAAAAAAAAAAAGACCCAATCCAGAAATGGGCATCTGAGATGAATACCCACTTTTCAGATGAAGAAATACAAACAGCAGATAAATATGTGAAAAAATGTTCAACATCACTGGTCATTCAAGAGATGCAAATTAAAATGACACTGAGATTCCACCTCACTCCAGAAAGAAGGGCTATTATCAAGAAATCAACTAATAACAAATGCTACAGGGCTATGGGGAAAAAGGAACCCTCCTCCACTGTTGGTGGGAATGCAGACTGGTGCAACCACTGAGGAAATCAGTGTGGAGATTCCTCAAAAAACTAGAATTGGAGGTCCCATTCAATTCAGCTATTCCCCTTCTGGGTATCTTCCCAAAAGAATTAAAAACATCATACCACAGTGATATATGTGCACTCACACTTATCAGCACAGTTTATAATAGCCAGATCTTGGAATCAACCTAAATGCCCACTGACTGAGGAATGAATTTTAAAAATATGGTATTTTTATACAACAGAGTACTACTCAGCCATAAAGAATAATAAACTGCACACTTTTATAGGTAAATGGATGCATCTTGAGAACATACTCATTAGTGAAATAAAGACACACATGTGTAAACATCATACTGTTTCATTAGTGTGACAAGCTGAAAGGAAAAACATATGTATATGTGTATGTATGTGTATATAAAAAATAGTTAAGGTAGTTATACTACTAATTTCTCTGAGTTCACTGAAGAAAAAATTTGTGCTGGTATTGTTGGGACAACTGAAGGCAGATGTCTTGTGCCCTGGGTGAATCATTTGGGGATGACAATGCACAATGTATGTACCATTATTACAACCTGACACATGTGCTTTGAATTTTTGTTGTAGTTTTTTCCTTCTTTTTTTTTTCCAATTTATCCTTGAATAAAATAATTTGAAAAAAAAATCTTAAATAGGCTAAAACAGAAATAGTTCTCTGAAAATGGAAGAGTGCAGAATCAAACTAGGCCACCGTTTGAATCTCGATTACAGTACTCACTAATTGTGTGATCCTGGGCAAATTAATGTTTCAGGATTTCTATTCTCTACTTGAAAGGGTGCTATGACTATAGTATTTTAAAAGGCAATCTTTCGCCATACTTCTATTCGCTTTCCCTGTATTAGATGTTTATAACAGACATGATCCATTAACAATATCTTTAAATTATTTACATTACTGTCTCATCTCTCCTATTGCAGAAAGTATGCTCCATGATGGCAAAGACCTTTTTTTATTCAATGCACTGTCCCCAATACATTGGAATAGTGCTTAGTATATGAGGTATTCAAATATGTAATAAGTTAAAAAGTATTTACAATATAGAAACTGTGGGGTATGGCTCTGTCAATGAATACAAGAATATTATCTAGAGGGCTTGTATGAAATGTGTTCAATGTGAATTAATACAAGCGTCTACAGCTCATAGGATTTAATAGTTAACCTCAAAGCTGTAGTCACTCCTTCTAGTGGTACCCATTATAAACCAATATATATATCAGTATTGAAGACCGGAGATACAGCTCAGCACCTGCCTGGCAAGTGTAAGGTCCTAAGTTTGATTCCCAGTACCCCTCCCCCACCAAAAAAAAAATCAGTATTAAAACTTAAGGTAGAAACAAGTCAAGGAATTTGGGATCTGCCACCAATTCCAAGGCTGTGAGATGAAATCCAACAAATGGATTTGCTCTTTTTTTTCTTGTTTGACCCTGGCATCCATGAAAGTCACACACAAATGAATTATAAAAGTGAAGAAATGTCTTGGTTACTTTTTTCTTGTTGCGGGGACAAAATACCTGACGCCCAAAATGAAAGAAGGAGAGATTTATTTCTTACAGTTTTGGGGCTTTTAGTCCACGCTTAGCTGGCTCCAAGGCAGGGTGGCGTGGCTGTGGGGCTAGGGTTCATGGCGGCTGCAAGCGGCAAGAGCAAACTGCACCAAAAAGAGAAAAACGCCCCCATTCTGACCTTATATTGTATGTCACCTCCAGCCCTGGGCGGGTGCAGGACTCACACTGCCAATCCCAGCACTAGACAAGGAGTCAATCACAAATGCTAGATTGAGCCACTTCCGTGACTACATGAGGATTTGGGGCGGGGGGGGGATCTATATACAAACCGTAACAAGAAACTTAAGAAAAAATTTTTGACCCTTCTCCACTGTTGGTGGAAGTATAGACTAGTGCAACCACTGTGGGAATCCGTGTGAGGAGTTCTCAAAAAACTAGGATTAGAGGTCATATTTGACCCAGTTATTCCCCTCCAGGGTATCTTTTGGGGGGGGCACGGGGGATTGAACTCACGACCTTGTGCTTGCCAGGCAGGCACTTCGGCAGCTGAGCTAGATCCCCAGCCCTTGTCCTGGGTATCTTCCCAGAAGAATTAAAAATATACCACAGTGATACATGTGCACCCATATTTATAGCAGCATGATCTGTAATAACTAGATCTTGGTAACAACCTGAATGCCCACTGACTGAGGAATGGGTAAAAAAGATGTGGTGTTTTTATACA
>RJWT010035000.1:0-12500 GCA_004365215.1 Cuniculus paca
ATTTTTAATTCATTTTCTGGACAAGGACAGCCTACGGCCAATGAATAACAAAGCACACCTGTTCATTCTATTCAAAGAGTACAATGCTTTAAACATCACACTTACACATATTTATATTCTGCTGTTCTAGAGTTACTAGAATAGTGTTTCAGTGTTTGGGTCACAGGGTCGTGTATTTTGTAATATAAGCTGATTTCAGCTGAAACATCTTTTTTCCCTCTTGCAGTCTGGAACTTGTTCTTTTCGAATAAATGTCACTTACTGTTTTTAAATTGCCTTTTGGTTCTTGGTTCTTTCTTTATTCTCTGGGCTCTGCATTTTGCTTAAGCTGTGTGATTGAATCAGGGCTGAATGATAATTTGAAATGATCACGATGTTATAACCTTCTCAAAATCAACTGGAATATATTTAGCAATTATTTTAACAAGTGATGCTATGTAAGTAATTTCATAATTTTTTAATGTTATTTTTATTCACTAAATATATAAACAGTAACTGAGTTTATCTTAATCCATTGTAAAATATAATTCAGAATTTCTGACCTGGCTTCTCTGTGTGCCTTTATGATTTTTTCTTTTCTTTTCTTTCTTTCTTTTTCTCTCTCTTTCTTTTTCTCTCTCTTTCTTTTTCTCTCTCTTTCTTTCTTTCTTTCTTTCTTTCTTTCTTTCTTTCTTTCTTTCTTTCTCTCTTTCTTTCCTTCTCTCTCTCTCTCTCTCTCTCTCTCTCTCTCTGTCTCTCTCTCTCTCTCTTTCTCTCTCTCTTTTCTTTTCTTTCTTCTTGCATTTCTGCATTTTCTCCCTCTTCAACTCTGGTCATATTGTCTTAAACTACCGTCATTCCCATGCGGACTAATACTTTCAAGATTTCCCTATCTGTGGCCTGACTTCATCATTAGGTATGGGATTGTTAAGGATCACATAAAACTCAGATTTTCTCTAAGTCATCAACTTGTTTCTCGATCCCTCCTTGTAAACCCTGAGACTCTCATTGTTTTATAATTTAATATCCTGGAGGATCAAGCTACTGAAAGCTACACCTTTAATTAAAGAATTTACCATCACTGTCACTTTTCACTGTCTACTCAAAATTCTCTGTTAATGTCTCATAGTCGATATCTTCCAAGCAAGTCCTCCCTCTCTCCAGACCACCACCTCTTTCTTCTAGGAGTTGTCCAATCTGCAATCCTGGGGTTACTCTTTGTTACTTGTCTTTAATAATGTGCCACATTCAGAAGACTGTAACTCTACAACATGAATAAATTCTCTCACTGTTTTCTTATGCCTTTAATCTTCAGAATCTGTCAGACTTCTTTCACAGGCACCAAAAACAAAAGAGGCGTCAACTCAGGTTAAATTCTAATTACCCTTTAAATTCCTATCTCTTCCAAAGTAGTCGATGACTGCTTACTTCTAACAAATTCCAGATACTGTATTCTCCTCAGCCTACAACTCAGGAACATCTGTATTTTGGCCAAGTGTTTTGTTTTGTTTTGTTTTGTTTTGTCTTGTTTTGTTCTGTTTGTGTTTAATCTCCTACGATTTCTTGGAACAGAGGCCATTTTTCACAAGCTTACCCACGGTTTAAGAAATCATATTCAACTATACAATTAATTTCAAGTGCCATCTCTTCTGATTCTTTCAGTATACTGTCATCTTTTCTTCTGTGAATCTCATCTCTTTGCTTCTCCTGACTGTTCAATATTCCCAATCTACTACAGATACTTGAAGATTTTCTTATCCACTTTTATCAAAGTTATCCCATCAAATTTTAAACTCTTTCTAGACCAGATATGGTCTCTTTGAATTTCAAAAATATACCACTGTAGTTCTCAACAATACTTGATAATGATTATTATTATTAACAGGAAGAAACTGCTTGAAGTTTGATATTTCTTTACTGTGTATCTTAGCAGAAGATTCTCCAAAAACAGCATACAATTACAATGAACAGATTTACTAGGACCTAGCCAGTTGAGTTAAATTGTGGAATGCATAAATTTTCAAGAAGATAAGATGAATGTTTTTTATTATCATAGATTTATTATTGAGACTTGAATTCTGTGTGCCATAATTAGAGTTCACATTCTGGGCCCTGAAATTTCTAAATGAAGGTAGTGTAAGGTGATAGTGGGATAAAACTCTGAATGAGCAAGTAAATTTTTAATAGCTGTATGTGCTACTATAATTCTTGAATTATAAACATAGGTTCAAATTTTATCTTGAGAACAATTGAAACAAATTGTTAATGACTTTGACATTAAGAAAATGTGAATTTTATCTGACTATTGTTTAATTGAGGGCAACAAAACCAAGGACTCGATCTCTATGTGGAAGGCAAGCTCAAATACATCTTTGGTTATTAGACTGTGATCCAATCTCCCAAACTAGCTGAAGTCAAAGGAGGGGCAGGGGTATTTACAGCACTTGGAAAGGTCTTATGCACCCCTGACTTCACACTCAGCTAGTCTTGGAAATACAATTGGTTTATTTTGTATAAATAAGCAAGAATGCTGGAAGAAACTAAATATCTTCATAAAACAAAACATTATGATTCCAGAAACCCTTAGGAATAGCACTAATGCTTTTAAATGAAGGTTTTATTTGTCTCTGAGCTGCAAAAAGGAGTCACTAATGAGATGTCATTTAAATTCTAACACCTGTTTAATGGCAGTTTTTCTCTATCCCCAAAGAGTAACTGTTTATGAATGTTTGCAGTTTTCCAAGTGTATCTACAAGAATTGTTTTTTCATAAACAATGTGATGCCTTTTTTTCCTCATATGCCACAATAATGTTACAACATATGATGAAAATTGTTGGTTGTGGCATTTTTCTATTAGATAGGTTTTCAAGACAGTGTTCATTTCAAACACTAAAATTTAAACTTTTATAATTCACAAGGTGAATATTTATCAGAAACTTCATGTTTTACAGGTGTGGGAGTATATATTGCTATAGAAAAATTAAAATTTCTAGTCATATTCTTTGCTGAATGAGACTGAAATGACATTGGAGGAAAATATGTTTCTCTGTATTCCCTGTTATGAAAAGAAAATATACTCATAAATGAACTAACATACAGATAGATTTCAGAGTTGCACAAAAGAAATGCTTGTCGACTTTTTCTCAGACAAGCAAATAACTGAAAAACATCAAAAATGAAACTGTGCTTCTTTTGGTGATGTTATAGATTTTTGTGTAAACAATTTCTTATTTGTAAAAAGAACCTGAAATAATTCCATTGCCACTCTCATTTTTCTCTATGACTTCTCTCAAAATTAATAGTGAGAAGCAACATACGCTATATGGATGACTATATGAAAATTTGTTAACTATTGGAAATATTTTTCTTTAGGCTCTCTTTTGGTATTTGTGATATTTTACACAGGTAACTTTCATGGTTAGCATTCTTTAATAAAATGCTTTCTCATCAGTGACATAAATTGCATAATACATATTTAAGTGAAATGTCAGTCTTGAGAAAATTAAATATAATTAATTTCTTTAGAGTAACAGAGACTTTAGGACATGAATTGCTAGCAAAGTGATTATATGAGATCTCAAATATACTGACTTCTTAGAAAGCTGCAGAAAACTTTTCTTTTAAGAATCTGTATCTTTGACTCAATAAGAACCATTGTTTTGTTCCATTAGCATACTGGATATGTGACAAAGCAATTTCTGTTTGTGTTAGGAGAGTAGAAATTATCTTTGGGATTTAAATGAGTGCACCAGGCTTACAGAAAAAGAGAATGACTAAGCCATAAAATGTTCAAAATCTGGACTTCAACAGTTCTATAAAGCCTAAATATTCTGCACATTAAAGGAGAAAAGGAGAAAATTGTTCCAGATGTGATTGGATTTCCCATTGTGCTGAAAATTATTCTAAATTTCTTCCTCATGATCCTTATTCCTTAGATTTCTTAGTACCAAATCCTTTCCTTTCCTTTCTTCTCAAAGATCCACCCCACCCCACGTTATTCTCTCCAATTTAAGGTACTTTTAAATGAGCAGAAGGTTTGGATGTTTTTCAGTTTTTAAAATGCTCTTCTTTCTTCTTTACTATCTTTCTTTCTTTATATACATGTGTGTAAAAATACATTTAAATAAATAAACACATATAAGGCAGTGGGAAACTGAAGTGTATTTACTCTTGGTTTATATAATTTTTTTATTTATAGGTGAAATCTCAATGTATAATCAGTGTGTTCTAATTACCCACTGGATTTATTCACAATCAGTTGATATATACCCTGCACTGAGCCTAGGGAAATAAGTATTATTTTTTCTTTGCAGCTCCTTCCTTGAGTTATGAAAGCTAAATATCCATTCTGTATGGAAAGATGAATCAGCAATCCATATAATATCTATTCATCATACATATTTCACAAGGAGGATATTGTGGTGACTGCAAAGTTCTTACAAAAATAATATGGAAATCCGGAACTTGATGTGGAGTGTCAGAGAGCCTCTTACTATTATTTACCTTATCAGCTTTTGCTTTCTGAAATCAATGGAAGGGCATCAAGTTCAGCTAATCCATATTTCTGAGTATGAAATTGAATTTATAGTCTGTAGTATGTTGACTACCGCTCGCATTTAAGGCATAATTGATTTTTATTGAAAAGCCAGCAGGCACATCAAAAATTTCCACAAACCACAAGGATGTTAAATTTTACCCTGTTTAGATAATAGTGTGGCTTTATTTATCCTTTAAAATGAAGCTTTTGTATTTATATCAGCAAATGCTATGGAAGTGTGACTGATACCTTGTGAAACTATCAATCCATGGTTTTGTAAAACTGTACTGCACAGAAATAAACTATATTTCTAAGGTAAATGTCTATGGTAGGTTTGTTTTAAGGGTAAATGGATAAATGGAATAATAAATCTAGCACTGTATCATGTTATGTGACAATTTTTTCATTGAAATATCAATTTGCATCATTATTTTTTTCCTCTACATTCCTTCCACCTATCAGTTTTTCTTCTGCATTAAAAATTACATATTTTGTGCCTGGATTAATTTTATACATGTGAAATATAATTGGCAGTAAAATTCTAGTGCTTTAGATACAAAGTTAAGTAGTTAACCTTAATGTGGGTGATACTCTGTTTCACTCAAATTCCCAATACATATGTTAAGCCTGTTTATTTTTATCTAAAAGTTATGATGAATTCTGGAGTGCAACTGCTATAGACTGTGTGGGCCCCAAATCAGTTGCACTGTGGACTTGTAAAACTAAAGTTTTGCCGTACCTTACCAAGAACAAAAGAATGCACATATAATTACTTGTGAAACTAACTGTCCTCTGTAATACTATTACAGTGGTTTTCATGGAGGAAGGAGTCTCACACCCTAAGTAGAGTTTTGGAAATTTCTAAGAATGTTTTAGATTTTTACAAAAATTTGGTGGCATATAGCCAACTCCACCACTTACTCAGGGGTGTAGTTAAGGGAGAGTAAGCATTTGCAGCCTGAGAGGTAATCATGTGAATATAAATTATCCCATTCTTGTAGGACTTTTGAGTATCCTACATTCATATAGTTGAAAAACCTATTCACTACTATCCACATTTAGATCCTGTTTTCCTTTTACATGTAATTATAAGATTTTTATATTGTTTAGTACACCCTGGTTTTGGCCAGGTATGGTGAAACATGCCTGAAATCCTAGCACTTGGGAAGCTGAGGCAGGAGGGTTGTCCTGATTTTGAGCCTAGCCTGGGCTACACAGTGAGGTCAAGGCCAGCCTAGAACACAAATGAGACTCTGATTCAAAATAATGAAGAAACAAATAACAACAAAAAATAACAAAAAAGACATGCACTAAAATTTTCCAGAAATCAAACTATCACAAGAGAAAACTGTTATTCTGAATTTAAACAAAAGTTGGTCAGTGCTAGCAACTTTCTTGTGATATTTGCCACATCAATACAGTAATATTATTTCAGTTTATGTTAGTAGCTGATGCATTAATGAATGTGCAGTGACTCTCAGTGTATGGATCAGCCCTTGATTTCGTGTCTTCAAATGTAGCAGCACTTGAGGATTTACATTTCAAATATGTGCTATTAGAATGTGCTTTCTCTTTATTTCTCTTATTTCATAGTTGGAGCATTGTATGATTTTTTGATGTTCTTAAGTGGCTATAATATCTATGGATTTCACCTTAGTGTGGTAAATGAGTTACAAAATATTTCTCATGAAAAGGAAGCACCGGGTCTGTTAAGGTTGAGAACAATTGCCTTATGGCATCAAGGCGTGAGTGCATTAGTTGGAAAATTTCAGATGATAAATCTAGAGATTATGTAGTAGAACAATTATTTCCAATAAGAAAAATAGTATCTCAGGGATTTTTAAATATGCAGTGATAAGCCCTTAGTGCCTACCTTCTTATGTGTATGGATGAAGAGTGTTCAAAACAATTTGTCATATGCAGAGAAATACAAAAGATGAAACCTAAAGAGATTATACATTAGTCTCTTAAGAGTAAAACTGATGGAAAGAAGCAGTATACCTTTCACACAGGCAGATATTTTCAAAGCAATGTATGACAGGTACAGGGACAAATCCCGTTAATAAGTAAGAGGATTTGTGCTTGGCTCTGTCATATGCCACTTTGAAAACCTACCCTCAAACTGTCTATAAATTTTCATGCCCATCTCTTTTTACTTGCTTTTTACACAGCATAAGTTTTTTTGTTCACTATTTTCTCCTGCTTTATCTCACTGTATCCTTTAATAATTTTTACAAGGTTGGTATGTGTATTAGGATTTTGGAGCTGCTTTATTATTAACACATATTTGCTGTAATTCATTCATTTTTACACTGTTTACTGCTTTGTTGTAGTATATTTTTATTTCTTTCCTGACTTCTAAATATGTAAAAAGAAAATCTGCTCATGGAAATGAAAGAGGAAATAGCATTTATTATGTTGGTTAGTATCTCCTTTTATTAAAGAGTTGTATATTTAAGGAAAAATATGAAGAGTAATGCTATGGAATGAATAATAAAATGTGTGAGAAGAAAAAATTATTCATTCTTTCTAGTTGTGAATATTTGAAAAATTGACTGTTAAGCCTTGTACTATTTAAATTTTCAAAAAATGAAAACTAAGCAAATTTCATTCCTAAGGACAATTGGATTGTATCTGCTTCCGGACCTTGATTTTTGGTATCTCATCATAAGTGATTTTACTGTTACAGAGAGGAGAAAAAAGACATTTGTAGAGCATTTCTCAGCCCCAAGTTTGTCTTGGTATTATGCATTGGTCTTCCTCATTTGTCCATGATGACTTGTCTTCTGGTAGTGTATGTTTGATAATTTGCCATTGAAATAATTCTATGACAATTTTTTCCATGAAATACTTTAAATATAAATCTGGAATTTTGCTAGTGGAAATCAAATTTCAGTATTGAGGATTTCAATATATTTTAATATTCTGAAGAAAAAGAAGTTATCTATGGATGGCATTTTAAGGTTGGAAATTTCACATAGGAAAATCATTGCTTATGTAATTTCTGTCTTTCTTTCTGAAGAACATTAATGATGCCTAAAACATCTTGAATTGGAAGTATTTTTTGGCAAATGGCAACATGCATGTGATGTCATATCTGCTGCTTATTTTTAAACACAGAATAAGACTATCCTTCTAGAGCCTCCAACATGTAGCTGATATTCCAGATGGTTTGTTAACATTAAATTCAACATCTGGATATTTTTTAAAGATTCAGATGATGGACTGAGTGATTTACATTGCATCTGCACAGTTTTGGCACTTCTTTTACTGCAAGTGCTACATGTATGTGTGTGTGCATGTGTGTTTTGAAGAATAGAGAAAACATGCTACTGACTGAGGTAAAACTAGCCAGAAAATAGAGCAGCAAGCTTTAAATTTCTGTACATCTCTCTGAACATCCAAATCTGAATTCAAGAATCAAATAACTCAAGTTCAAATTATAGAAAATTTCTGAAAGTCAGTGACAAACCATGAAAAAAGAGATAACTTCTCATGGCATTCGACTGAGTAATATCAGTAGATACTTAGATACAACTCACTGAAAGGCAATTAGAGGCCACCTGGTTGGAATCAATTTAGACTTCAGTCTCTTTATCTGTGTTGCTGAAAAAAAAAGCCAGCATAATGTTTTCTATGTTCAAATACTTTTTTCCTTAGAGATGAGTTTAGATAGATGTAGACAGGTAAGACCGCAACATAAAATGACACTTATCTCTTTGAAATCATTACCTGAGGAAGCTAAGTAAGCAAATTCATATTGCAGTTGTTGTCCATCTAGTAAGTAACAAAAATTTACATTTATGATGACTTTGAACTTTTAGAGTTCTTCCATAATCATTGACATTAGCCCCACTTGATAGCAAAAACCTCTCTGAAATGCAGGTCTTCCTATCCTTGACCTAATGCAATTCCCACTAAGCATGAGTCGAGAAAGGAACATTTACAGAGCAAATCTAGAATGATATACACTGCATTATGGGATTTCATAATCATGTTGCATTTCATTTTCACCATTTTTGGGGAGATACAGAATTGAAAAACAGAATTTATTATATGTATGATAAAATGGATTTGAATACTGCCTCTGTCAAGTCATAAGTAGTTGTGAATCTTTAGTAAAGTCACTTGGATAATTTTCGAGCCTCAGTTTCCTTACATATTAGGTGGGAGTAATATCTATCTTGTAGGCTTATTAAAAAAGTTATGAGATTGTATACACTAAGTATTGGCTAAATGTACAATATATAGCTCCTAGTTAATGTGCCACGCTCAATAAATGTCGTTTGACATTTTACAGATGCAGATAGAGAAGATGGAAGACTTAATAGTGGTAATGGAGTTAGAATGCCTCTGAAGAAGTTATTGAGTTTGTGTCTGCTCCAAAACATTATAACATGAGTATCCAAACTTTTGTCTTGATTGGGCCTGTTGGAGTGAAAAAGAATTGTCATGGGCTGATATAAAATATATAATATAGTTAATGTATATAAGTAACAAAGTTCTTTTATTTTTACATTTTTATTATATCACTAAAACAAAATAACATAAGTTCAAATTTAATAATTAGAGAAGAAAACATGCATGACTGCTTAATAGCAATAGGTTCCTGTCCTCACAGGCACTCCCAAGTAGGTAGGTTAAACTGCTATCCTTAGTCACTGTGTGTTTACTCCAATTCTCACAAGTGTGTGTAGTCTCTGATCTGTGCAGATTTATATGTGACTGTGTGTGGAGGTGGAGGTAGAACTGCTCTCCCTTACATCTAGTTCTACTGTTACCTGCACAGTTCAAACCTGAGTGCTACACAATTTTGAGTCAAGAAAAATACTGCTAGAAGTCACATAATAATGTTAAAAATTTAGGAATTCCTGGGGAAATATTGCTCGCTGTCTTCAACCACAAGTGTCCCATAAGCCTTGGGTGGACATGCCTACCTTGCACTGCACTCGCTTAATCATTCTAATATTCTTTTTTTTGTTGTTGTTCTGTTTTGTTTTGGCCAGCAGGGTTTCACTAAATAGCTCAGGCTGGCCTTGAATTCACAGCAATCCTCCTGTCTCAGGCTCCAAAGAACTGAGATTATATGTGTGTAGCACCATGCTTGGCTACTTATTTGTAGAAACAATTTCCATAGTTCTTTTGCCTTTATGAAGTTAATTCAAAGGCGGCATTGAGGTTATATAGTAATCTCACATATCATCATTTCTCATCTTCGAACTGTTACTGCAATGCACTAGATGAGAGCATAGAGTAGTATTGATGGTATCTTATGGTTCCTATGAAAACATGAATGTGAAGTTCTGGACCCAAACATATATATTGCATATAGTATGTTTTATTAGTGTTATGGTTTAGATATAAAATGTCACCCAAAAGTTTTATGTTGTTAGGAAGATGGTTGGATCATGGAGATATTATACCTATCAGTGGATTCATTCCTTGATAAGCTCAGTACCTGAACGTGTGGGTAGGAAGTAAGGCCTGGTTAGAGATGGATCACCAGGGCCATCACCTGGAAGGTTGTGTCTTTTGTGTGTGTCTCCATTCTCTCTCTGCCTTGTGGTTCCTATGAGGTGAGCATTGTTCTTCCAACACGGCTTCCTGCTCTGCTGTTCTACCGCACATGGAACGAAACCTCTGAAAGGCATGAGCCAAAATAAAGCTCTTTTCTTTTAAATTCTGAGTGTTTTGTTCCTTTTTCCAACGATGGAAAAATAACTGATATAAAAATTGGCATAAGAGAAATGGGGTCATTACTGTGACTCTACCTTACCATATGGTTCAGAAATTTTTTAAAATTTGTTTGTGGGAGAAGTTTGGAAAAGTTTGGAAGAGTGGGTAAGAGAAACCATAGAAGGTTGTAAGCTGAGTTTAATGGGAAATTTCTATTGGAGATCAAAAGACCAGAATTTTGGTAAGAATGTGAATAAGAAAGGCCATCTCAGGAGGTTTCAAATGGAAAAAAGAACTGTATTTAAAACTAGACTAGAGACTATGCATTTTATATTCTGGCAAGGAATTTGTATACATTTTTATCTAATGCCAAAAACTTTGTATGAGAATGAATTTAAATAAGATGGACTAATCTAGCAGAGGAAATTTCCAAGTAGCTGAAGGAAATTTCCGAGCAGCTGACATACAGGTTGTGGCCTGGGTACTGCTTTCTGCTTTTAACCAGTGATGAATAGGAGCAAATTGCCAAGTTGAATGATTTGAAAACTCTGAAGCTTGGCCACAAAGGAAGTGCCCATAGTCATGGAGATCGTAATTGCTGAAAAGATCAGTGTTAAGAAAAGGCAAGTACTTTGCATCAGGACGCTAGGAAAGGTTTCATGAAAGCATTTCAGGAATCAATGAGACCCTACCATTTGTAGACTGGAGGGTGAAAATCTGTAAAGCTTTCATTTGAGAAGAGAACTTCTGGGTCTTCTGTTGGAGAAGAGTGGCTTGGGAATTGGTTCCCATGGATTCATTTCACCATGCTCAACCATTCAGGCACTAAAAGGTCACTGCAGCTGTGGTCCAAAGGGGCCAAGCCTCTACACAAACTGGCAGCAGATGTTGGTATTATCCACATAATGCTGGTTTTATAGGCATGTAGAATGCAAAGATTGTGTCAGGGAGGGTTACAACCAGATTTCATAATAAGGCTTAGGAGGCCAGGCAGACTCTACCTGAGAAGGCAGTGAGTGAAGCAATGAGCGTGAAGCTGAAAGTGCAGTGGAGACCCCAGGAATTTGGAGATGCCCAGATTGTGAAATGTCTGCTGTAGAAAACTAAAGACAGCGAGTATATCCAGCCCCAGAGAGAGGCCAACAAGGACCTTAGGGCAAGGCAAGGATTATATCTCACTACAACCTTTTGTGCTTACATCTCACCATGACCTGCTCTGGGTACTCAACCTAGAGCTACAGGATTTTAATGTTAACCCTACTGGTATCTGGTCTTGCTTTGTTCCAATTTTTGTCTATTTCCCTATTCCTCATTTTTGAAATAGAAATGTTTATTTTGTACCATTGTACGTTAACTTTCTTTTTTTATATTTATAGAGGCTCACAATTAATTGTTTGCCTTGAGTCTTAGAGGGGATTCTGGACTTGAATTTTTCAACAATGCCTGAACTATTAAGATTTAGAGATGCACTGGATGCATTCTGATAATGAGATGGATGCGAGTCTTTAGGGGACAGTTCAGGAACTGAATGTTATGGTTTAGATCTAAAATGTGCCCCAAAAGTCTCATGCATTTGAGAGGTGATTGAATCATGGGGGGCACTAGACTCATCAATGGTGATTGAATCATGGGGGGCACTAGACTCATCAATGGGCTCATCAGTGTATTCAGTAGCTTAATGTGATGGTAGGAGGTGTGGTCTGGTTGGAGGTAGGTCACTAATAGCATCATCTAGAAGGGTATATTCTTTTCCTTCACTCCTCCACTTTGCTCTCCTTCCTGGCTGCCATGATGTGAGCAATGCTTCTCCACCATACTCTTTCATCTTGGCATTCTGCCTCAGAGCCCAACCAACCAGAGACAGAGTCATCTAAAACCATGAGCCAAAATAAATGTCTCCTCTTTTAAATCATAGGTGTTGGGTAATTTGTCCCTGTGATAGGAAAATGACTGATAAAATTAGCAATACCACCAATCCAAGAATGTGGAAGGGTCTGGCCCTCACTCTGCCACTGCGTATATGTGATTGTGGACTATGTTATTTAACTCTGCAAATATTTTCTGTGAACCTGTTTTGTGAAGGAGGATCCTAGAATGAGCTAAACTTTGACACTAGTTTTTATTTATTCATTTATTTTAAAGAGAATAGAACAAAACAAAGCAAAAAAAAAACAGAATAGAGTCAAACATAATATAGCATTTCAGAACAGAATACTGCAAGCAATCCAGGTCTTCAAAACATAACAACAGGAGATTAACAATGGTTACCCTACTCTGACACTAGTTTTAAGGAAGTTCCTCTCTCAG
>RJWT010035001.1:0-13559 GCA_004365215.1 Cuniculus paca
GGCATGGCATATAAAACACCACCTTGGAAGCAAAAGAGCAGCCCTCGCCAGACTTGATCTTAGACCTCCTAAGCTCCAGACCATGAGAAACACTTTTCTGTATTTTCTGCTACTCCGTCGGTAGTAGTCTTTCATAGTAGCACACAGTGGAAGGCAGGGAACAAACACATATGCAGGTAGGTGAACCTTTCATGGTAAGAAGAGAGGACTATTTTCCTATAGTGGTAGAAGGTTATGTTGAATACAAAGAAACATTCTCAGTTCATCTGGGCTGCTGCAACAAAAACACCAGAGACCGGTGGCTTCATGGCCATGTATTTCTCATCATTCAGGAGGCTGGAAGTCCAAGAGCAAGGTGCCAGCAGATTTAGTGTCCAGTGAGACCTGCTTTCTGGTTCATAGGCAACTATCGGCCTACTACCTCCTGACATGGCCTAAGGGGCGAAGGAGTTCTCTGGGGTCTCTTTTATGGAGGCACAAATCCCATGCTACACACCACATCATTTTGCCTGGACCTTACCCCTCTACACCATCACTGTGGGGGTTAGGACCTTGACACGTGAATTGTGATGGTAACGAGGGCCGGTCTGCTCAATTGCACACCTTTCTCTAGCAGTGGTCAGCTGCCTCCATGTATTCACCCACACTGAAGAAAGTTCATGGCTCCCTAAAGAAAGCCTTCAATCTAGACAAACAGAGCAAGGAGAGAGTGACTAAAGGAGAAATGCAGAGGGCAGCTGGACACTGAGGATCAAAGGTACTGTGTGATGTTCTTTGGGTTTGGCCTTGAGTTGAGAGTGGATGTGAGCCTCAAACTTCCCAGGGTGTGGGGCGGGAGAAGCAGTGTGACTTTATCCATCCACACTTAGCTCCAGTTGTCCAGAATTAGCGAGTCACTGTCACTGGTTGTCCCCCAGAGTTAGTGTCCCAGATGCCGCTAGTATTTGGTTACATCAAGCTATGATCTTTAAGCAGAGATGGCTCTGCTTAGAATCGTTTCATCAACTGTATATATGTTGGCCAAGTTTCTGGGACCTACTCCCAGGGAGCTGCCAATGCTACCCCTGATTCTGGGGGTGACAGCGCCTGACGGAAAATGAGTTCAGGAAAGAGATAAGAACATGGGTGAACTGGATAGGAATATTAAAGATGGGTGCAGGGGCTGGGGGTGTGAGTCAGTGATAGAGAGCTTGTCTAGTCTGTGTCAGACCCTGGGTTCAATTCCCAGCACTGAAACAAATAAATACAACAAACAGAAACAACAGATGATAGATGGATAAAGTTACACGAGCCGCATTCTTTTTCATAAATACTGCAACGAGCCTGATTGCAGAGTAGGTCCTGGGTTAGAAGACAGCAGTTCTTTCCCATCCATTTGCATAAAAGCTGGGAGCATGCTTCTATCTTTCAGCTCATCTTTGAAGTTGCTGGTTGTCTTTATGTGAACTGTTTGTCCAATGATTGCTAAGTGGATTAATAAAGGAGGGAAAAGCAAAAAAAATCTCACAAAGGCAGAGGGGCCTTCAGATATGGATGTAGTCATATTACAAAGGCAAAGCGTTCTAGGTAAGGAGGATGGCACAAGCAAGACCACTGCTGAGGCCTGAGGATCACTGTGAGTTCAAGGTCAGCCTGGGCTACAAAAAGAGTTCAAGACCAACCTGAACTACAAAGTGAGACCCTACCTCAAAAAAAAAAAAAAAAAGACACATACCAAGAGACATAGAAGCTCAGAAACAGGACAAAGACCCAAATATGGGACAGCAACTTGAAGGAGAAACCTACCAGGTGAATTCCAGCATCAGCAGTGTGTGAAGAGAAGCGGGTCCCCCCTTCCCCAAGGCTGCTGAAGCTTCAGCCTTGGAGGAGGACCCTGGGCGGTGGGAATGAGGGACAGCGGTGGGAAACACTGGCCGGGAAGCATCGCGTGTGGAGGCCATGGGGTCAAACCTGTTCCCCAAAAAGACAGTGGGGAAGTCAGGCCTCCCACAGGCTTTTGGAGGGAGGAAGGGGAAAGAGTTCCTTGCCGCCTCCTTTCTTTTTTCTCCTACTGCTCACATTTTACCTCGCAGGAAGTTCACTCACTTTGCTCAGAATCTTTGGCACCGAGCACGGTGACCAGAGTGAATTAGAAGCCCGGGCCCCGTTCCATCACTTACTCGCTCCCCAAGCAAATCCCAACTTCCTTCCCTCACCTGGGAAGCATGAGTGTTGGCGTCCGCTCCGGAGTGGCCGTGAGCCTTGCGCTGGGAAACACGCATCTGGGCGCGTGGACGTGCGACGGTCACTCTGCCTCTGACTGTTGCATCTACGCACTTGCTCTGTGCCTTTCAAGGATGTGGGAAACAGAAAGACTACTATTAAATACTTCGTGTCCCAGTTTATTTTTATTCTAGTTTCAAAGTAAGATCTATTTTTACCTTAATTTTTAAAAAGGATGTGTTTTTACTGTAATTTAGTGTATGCGATAGGGTCCCTGCCAGCCTAGCAGGGTTTTGATTAAACACTTGGGTTGAAGAGGAGAGCTTGATCTAGGATGAGCGGGTGTCTGAAGAGGGATGAAAAAGGACTGCACCTGCCAGGAGCACACGGAAGAGGGGACCCGGGTGAGCCTGCCGAGGGCACACTGGACGGGGTGGTTGGACCGCTGTGATGGACCAAGATCCAGCCAAGGCTGAGGGGAAGATGTGCTGTGACCGCCACTCCCCGCAGCTTCTCTGGAAGCACAGGTCCTGAGGAGCTGCGGCAATGAAAGGCAGCCTTACCGGAGACTGCATTCGGATCTGGACTGAGACCCGGGCCCGGCCCAGGGAAGTGCGGGGTGGACGTTCATCTCTGTCTCTGGTTCAATTTAATCTCGATTTCTGTGTCTCTTCATGGATCACCTGTAGACCCCTCCACAGAGGGCCAGAAGTCAGAATGCCGAGGCCATGTGGTGGGCTGCTATGACCACTGTGCGAAAGGGTCCACTGGCATTTCCAGCTGCAGGTGCCAGCAGCAGATGCCGACAGACACGTGTGGTTTGGACAGGGGCGTCATCCCAATGCCAGCCCAGCCCTGCTGCGATGCCCTGGTGCTGCCCTGGGTGCTCCACATCCAGGGACCCCGCACTCCAGCCCCTGTGCGCATGCTTCACCTCCTCCCTCTCCCCATGCCCATGCTGGAGAGGTGGAGCTGGAGAGGGAGACAGTAGAGACGGTGTGCCTGCGAATGCGGGTGCCTGCGACAGGACTGACTTGACCACCATCCCAGCGGTGAGTACCACCTAAAGGTACCATTTAAACTGTTCCCTTGAGTGGCGGCAAATGGATTCAACATCTAGTAAGTTCCCCCTTCTCCACAGGTAGGGCTCATGAAGATCAGGGACAAGGGACAAAATACATTCTCTCTGCACCTCAAAGACTGCTTTTTGTTTTTTTCTATTTTATGAAATATAAAACAAATTTTCACAGTTGAATAATAAAAGAATAACAATAGTTAACACTGAGTATCGCTATCTTCAAAGTAGTTACCCAGAGTAAAGACATAAACCAAAAAGATTCTTACAAAAAAGAAACAGATAATAACACAAATTTTCTTTTCACTGAACTAAGATGAACTATTAGCGCAAATGAAACAAATTTGTATATGTGCTGAATTATTTTTAAAACAACAGAGTATATAATTTGGGGAAGTATTTGAACCTCTCCCCACTTCCCATTTATCTTTCTTCTATTTTGCTGTAGTGTTTGTCATGTAAGAGAAATCATGTGATAGGTAAGCTTGTGTGTCTTACTTACTTCACTTAACATTAGGTTTTCAACTTGCAACCATTTACCTATGAATGCCTCACATTTTTCTTTATGGACAAGGATTATGATCCATTTCTACCAGCGATAGATTAGGAAGGAAAGTCCAAAAATATATAATAAAGAACCAATGTCCTTAATATGAAAAAAGCAAGAAAAACCTGCAAAGGATTGGAATAGGTAACTCACAGAACATAACAAAATGGCCCAGAACTACATGAAAAGATACTTAATGTCTCTTAAGGAAGAGATCTCTTAATGTCTCTTAAGCAGAACAATAATGAAATCTTTGTTTAGAATATTGGCAAACAACAACCACATAAAGGCTGAGGCTGGCATGTTTTCCTAAGTGTTTGCTGGGGCTGTCAATACTCTGGTTGACTGGATATGTGGGACGGGACTGGAGCTCATGTGAGTTCCCTCCTCTCACAGTATCAGCAAAACCTAACCTAAAGACCTCTGGGGAGAGAGATCTCAGGAGGCTCTGAATCTGGTGGCTGCTCCAAAAGAGATTTCCTCGGTGACCTTGGGTGTAGACTTTCAGTGCCTTATTCTGGATCTAGAATTTAAGGAGAATGTGACCTACTTTTTCCACGTCTCAATGAAATGTGATCAAGATTAATGGCCTAACATAGAAAATATTTCCAGTGTCTTGAAAGTCCAGACTCATTATTCAATGCCTGAGTCAATAAATCTGGTAAGAATCAGTCGAATTCACTTAATTCAGGAAAAATGCTTGCTTGAACCCATGCAATTTTAGAGCTGGGTCTGTATAAGAATGGTCTCATTCAGAATTTCTCAAATGTGCCTCAGATTGATGGTGAAGTCAGATTTAGAGCACTGGTTGCACCTAGAAGACACAAACTGAGGGGCTGCGCACAGCATGAATGAAGTCACAGTTCTGCCTTGTCTCGGGGGGCAGGGGGTCCACGTACTTCGCCACGCAGGGCCAACACCGTCCCTGGAATGTGTCATGCTGGCTTTGGACAGTACACAGATGTTTTCTGGCTCAAACTTTTAAGCTTTTGTGTACAACACACATTGTTTTTCTAACATAAACTAAAATGTTCAGGGTTCTTGCTTCCTGCTCTTGCATCTTTTATATGTTTATAATAAATGAAAAATTTCTGTACCTCGAGAGTCTTTTTTTCTGCTTACAATTTGAACTACACACATTCTCGGTCTGAACTGTGTTTCGTTGAGTGTATTCCTCCAAAGGCGTTGTGTTTCGACGGATGAGGGACAGACTCAGGGCTCCCCAGACCCCATCCTGGACGCTGGGTCCAGCCTGCCCTGGCCTGGCAATGCCAAGCACGCAGGTGTCTCCCTTGCCAGAGGCGACACTCTGGCAGTGTCATTCTGTGTTTGGCTAATTCACCCTCGATGCTCTGTGTCACCTCACAAATGGGACAGCCGAGACTGGGAGAGGTTTAGTGGTTTATAAGCTGACCGGTGCATGTTACTCGTCGCTGACAAGCTACACTTTCCTCTATTTTAAATATCAGAGTTGCTCGCAGTGTGGAATGTCTCCCTCCTCACCTTTAGGTCATTTCTCGAATATGATTAGAACCTGTCACTCCTCTGCTTGCAACTCAAATGGGTTCTCAGAGCCTGGAAGAGTGCTTTTCAAACTGTGGTCTTCAGACTGGGAGCATTGATGTCGCCTCTGCCCCAGGCCCTGAATCTGCGGCAGGTGGACTGTGCTTCCTGGGTGATTCTGATGCACAGGAATGCTTGGCTGCCAAGGCATGTTTGAGACCCGGGGTTCTGGCTCCTGGGTACTTTCTGGCCTCATCTTGCTGCCTGTCATTTCACTCACCAAGCTGTGCATGCTTTCCCTTCCTGTACCACAGCCACTTGCTGTCCAAGGGTGATGTCACCTGGCACTAAGCACAAGGATCCCAGAGCCTTTGAGTGCCACCTGTGTCACTTACTAGCACTTAGGACCTCTGTCAGATGACCTGTGCAAGATGAGGATGCAGGAAACACCTGCTCATTTGTGGTCATATGGTTAAATGAATTAAGATATGCGGAGCTCTCAAAATAGTGTCTGCGTGCAGTAGGCATTATAGGAACACATCCTTTGTTTTTGTATTTATTTCCTGTGACCATCACAACAAATAGCCACAAAGTGATCGGCTTATAAGCAACAGGAATTTCTCTTTCACAGCTCAACATCAGTTTCTCTGAGCTGCTCAGAAAGTGTGGTAGGGCTGCCCTCTCTAGAGCATTGATGCAGCCAGCTTTCTTCTGCTTGGGGTCCCATCATGCCTCTCTCTCTGCCTCTGTCTTCACATTACCTTCTCCCTCTGGGTATGCTACTTTGATTTATGTTTTGTTTTTAAGAATGTATCTTATTAGTATACATTTGTGATACATAGTAGACACATTCATCCTGGGAATTGGTGCAGTACATACCTTATCTTTATCCTTCTTACTTCCCCTCCCTTCCCTCTGGTCTCCTTCCCACATGCTGTTCTAAATATGGTTTTCCCTCACCCTGAACTCACCCAATACCTCAATCTCTGAAGTCAGATGTTAATGGTACTAAGAGGATAAAAAACTAATCCAATTATGGGGTTTATAGGTGGAGTCTTTGGGAAGTTTCCTATTATGACATTTTGCAGTAGTGTGGTACATTTGGTATAACCAGTAAACCAATATTGATTTACAATGACTAATGAAAGTCCACATTTTACATTAAGAGCCACCATTTCTTTTGTATGGATTTTGACAAACACAAGATGTCCTGTATCCACTGTTACCTTGTCATGCAGTGTCACTGTCCTAGAAATACCCATTGCTCCACTTATTTACCTTCCTGTCCTGCAGGACTCTTGGAAACTACTGATCTTAATTCTCCACTGCTTTGCTTTTTCCAGAATGTCTTATGACTGGAGCTTGTAATGGTTGATACATTGTGTCAACCTGAGACCCGTTAGAAATTTAACCAAGGGACTCAGCAGGGAGCCAGGGTCCTCACTTTGTAAACATCCTCATCCTGTGCAAGGGGAGGGCAGAAGATGGTGTGAATGCTACACCCACCCTAGCAGGTGGTAACCTGCTTAAAATATAAGGGAGGAAAAGAGGTTTGTTCTTCCCCCTCCTTTTGCTCTTGTTGCTTTTGCTGTCCTCTGCCACCTTGAACTGTTGCTCCTGTGCCATGTGCCACCCTGCCTTGGATCCAGCTGATACAGACTGAAACCTCCACAAACTGTGAGCTAAGTCAACATTTTCTTCCTTAATTTTGGGCATTAGGTATTTTGTCCCAGCACCAAAAGAAAAGTAACCAACACAGCTATACAGTGTGTATTCTTTCAGTTTGACTTATTTTACTTAATATGCATTTGAATTTCTCCCACATCTTTGTATGGCTTGGTAACTCATTTCTTTTTAGCACTAATATTCAACTGGCTAGATGTGCCACAGACTACCCATGCACCTACTGAAAGACATCTTGGTTGTGTTCAAATTTGGGCAATAAATGAATGAAGCTGTTATAAGTAAATTTTGAGTTGGATGCAAGTTTTCACTTCCTTTGGGTAAATTCCAAGGGCATGATTGCTGAATCATATAGTGAGGCTATGTTTAGGAACTGCCAAAACAGCTTCCAAAGTGCTTCAACAGCCCCATTAAGCAGTGAATGGGAGTTCTTGTTCTTCTGAATCTTGCCAGTATTGGATGTTCTCAGTGTTCAGATTTTTGCTACCCTGAAAGGTGTGCAGTGCACTTCATTGCTGTTTAAGTGAGCAATTCCTTAGTGAACTGTGATGGCAAGCGTCATTCCATGGACTCCTTTACCACTACATATCTCCCTGGGTGAGGAGTCCATGCAGATCTATTGCCCACTTTTTCACTGGGCAATAGTTTCCTTTCTGTTTTTATAGTTGGTGTGTATGTTGGGATATCAGTCCTTCGTCCGATACATTTTGCACATATTTTCTCTATTACATACCATGTCTTTCCATTCTCTTGGCAGTATCTTTTGTAGAGCAGTTTTTCATTTTAATATAGTCCAGCTTACCAACTTTTTCATTTTTGGTGCTGTGCCTAAAAAATCATTGTAAAACCAAAGTTCATCTAGATTTGTTTAAACTTATTAAATCACTCTATAAATGTTTGTTTAGATAAAATAGATTTACTTACATTTGCCACTCATGCCATGTCTTAGAAGCTTTTCAGCTTCATGTTTTACTTTTTGGTTTATAATCCGTTTTGAGTCGTGTCATTATGTTTTTATTGTTCTGTTCCTGCTCTGCTGTCTGACTTTCCTGGAGATTGTGAATTGCATCTGACCTGACTTAGGTAGGCCTCCTGAAAGCCGAAGGAGTGGTTTTCTTCTTGTTCAGTACCTCAGCCATGCTCAGGTTCACCAGCAGTGCCCTGTGTGTGGGCCTCCTGGGCATGCTGCACACAGCAGCTGCTTCCTCATCCTCCATCACAGTCCATGTTGGTACATGAAGGTCTCTGTCACAGGGCTGTCCTATTCAAAGACTAAGAAGAGATGACATTTTTATTTTCATTGAAATGGGGTTTGTGTTCTAGAAAGAAGCCTTATGGGAAGGGGTCATTGTGGGGTGGAGAGCTGTAAGGAATGGCTGAAGCTGGAGGTGGATCACATTGTGGGTCTAAAGCAAGGCCAGCCCTGAGAACACAGAGGGCCCAAAGCAAGCCACATGAACAAACTGTTCCAACTCCAAGAAGGAAGGGGGCCCAGACCAGCCAGGCAAGCAAGTTGCTAGGCAACAAGGTTAAAATTGACATCATCCTCCTGAGTATATAAGTAAACATGCAACAGTGATTGGGCTGTTCCTTCTCTCCCCCAGGAGAGAGGGCTCCACCTGACCTCATTTTCATCATTTTCCCATCCTCTTACCATCCTTCCCCCTGGGAACATATAGAGCTTCTCGGGTAGTGGCAGATGGCACCTGATCAGCGATGCGGTAAGAGATAGAGGGTGAGGGGACACTTCTCATCTGCGTGCAATGGGGTGGGGGCAGAGCGCATTGGTATAGGTCAGTTTGCATCACTGGAGTGTATTGATATTGGCCTCAGCAGGTGTAAGGATTGGGGTATTGAAAAAATCAGATTCTCTAGGGTCACAGTTATAAATGGGCCTTTGAAAAACAAAAAAGAAAAAGAAGAAAATAAAGCCAAAGACAGACAAATAGGCTTGAGAAAACAGACTTGAGAGAAGCCAAAGAGACAAAGAGGCATAAGAGAATTAAAAGGGAAAATAGACTTATAAGAAAAAAAGAAAAGAAAGAAAAGTGGTGTATTGATTTTATCGGTTGTTTAATTATGAGACAAACAAATTCTAAAGAATCACAAATGTATAAGGAATTGGTTGTTGTATGCTTGATTCCAGTATTTACATTCCTTCTGTGGATTTTGATTAGGAAGTATCTTAATGATTATAAGTTCATTGACACAGCCACAGGGAATTGGCTTGGAGCAATATTTTAAAATCAAGTCTCAAGCAGGAAAGAGTTGGCGAAGTAACAGAAACTCCAATAAAGTTTAACCATTCTAACTTTGCTCAATTAGATAAGAAAGGAGAGCTGGGGTATAATTCCTCCCCACAAGAGGAAAGCTTTACTGCAAATTCTATTTTACAACACCTGATATTTTAAAATGGAGCCACAAGCAGCAATCTCCATCTTTTCAGCTCAAATTTTGCTGCCTCACAGGTTAGAACTTCCGCCTCTGAGGGAGTAGAGACTTTTTCTCTGTCTCCTTTGCAGTTGGTGCCAAATAATGCCAGATGGGCAGGGGAAATACATGGAGGGTTTTCAACATATCTACTGTTACTAAACTTCAAATCTCCAGTAATCTGGGACAAATTATAAACACTCAGGTCAACAATCCACAGACTAAAGGAAAGGAAAAGAATAAAGTTTCTTGTTTTCATTGTGAAGGTGAGGGGACATTTTGCCAAAAGTTGTTCTGCTGCACTTGTAGGGGCAACACAGCCACTATCTGTCCCTTGCACAAAACCTTCAACTATCTGTCCAAGGTGTAGATGACCATATCATTGGGCCACTTGACGTAAATTCAAAACTGATGTGGAAGGCCGACCTAGCCCAGGAAACCTCCAGCAGGGAGAGACCGCCATGGTCCTGCCATGGTTAGGAAGTAATGTGGTCCTGATTTGTGGTTGACTGATTTTTGTTTACAAAATACTCTCACAAAAGACAATTTCAGATAACCAATACAACAACTAACATGCAAAGCTTCTAAAAATTCAACATTTGGCTTTCACAAGCTGGGAATAGGCTGGCTCCAGCATGTCACTGTCTCACTATGGCTTTGTAGTAACACTTGGTATCTGGTAGTGTAAATTCTCCAACTCTGTTGTTTTTCAAAATTGTTTACTTCAGGACACTTGTTTCAAATTCATGATCCATGTAACTTTATATTTATTTAGGACTTTTTTGGTTTCTTATATCGATTTTTAGTTTTCAATACACTGACTTTACACAGCTTGCTAACTTTCTTGAGTTTGTTTTCAGAAGGAATTACAAATTTACATATACTTGGGAGGAAATGGGAAAGCAGCTTGGAGCAAGGCTAGGAAGAAAACAAACCAGCACAAGTCTGTCTGGACCTCTACAGACTTTTAACGGGTCATTTAACAAGGAGAAAATGGGGTGTTCTGCTCCTCTCACCGCTTCTCACAGGCCCCTAGGCAGGGGAGGAAACCAAAGGGTTTAGCAGAGCCTGGGGTTTGGCCCAGACTAGGAAGGTGGAGAAACAGTGTTGCTTGTTTCAGCTGCAAGGGTGAAATGTTACAGTTCTAATGTAATGCCATGCTGATAGACTGATTCTGAATGATTGTTAAATGTGTGTTAAAATGTTCAAGTCCTGAAATGTTAAGAATAAGCATGTCTTAGCCGGGCGTGGTGGCTCACGCCTGTAATCCCAGCACTCGGGAGGCTGAGACAGGAGGATCGTTGTGAGTTCAAGACCAGCCTGGGCTACAAAGTGAGCTCAAGGCTAGCCTGAACGGCATAGTGAGAACCTCTCTCAAAAACACCAGGGTGGGGGATCTAGCTCAGCGGCCTAAGCGCCTGCCTGGCAAGCGCAAGGTCATGAGTTCAACCCCAGGTGCTGAAAAAAAAAAAAAAAAAAAAAGAATAAGCATGTCTTTATAGCTGGAAACTGGTTTAAAGCAATGTGGCTGGTTGCCAAGTTGACAATGGTGGTTTGGAATGGTTGATACATTGTGTCAACTTGAAGTTTAGAAACGTAGCTGGGTGACTTGCTGGAGGGGAGGCAGGGGAGTCCTCACTTTGTAAACATGCCATCCTGTGCAGGAGCAGGGCATGGAGATGGTATGCATGCTGCACTCACCAAGGGGCAGGGGTAGCCTGCTTACCATGTTGGGGAAAAAAAGGAGGCTTGCACTTCTCCTCCTTTGCTCTTGGTGCTTTTGCTGTCTTCCATCACCATGAACTGTTACTCCCTCAGACACTGTTCAACAGGCTTCTGTTTCCCGTGCCATCTCCCATCAAAATGCTTCTGCCTTATGCAAACAACTCCATTTAACCCAAAAACAGGCTCAACAAATTGTTTAACAATGTTCCTCATACATAAAACAGACTAAAAATTGTTAAACTTGTTCAAAATTTAATTACAAAAACAAAAAAAGGGGAATTTTACCTACAAAATATAAACCTCATGATAAACTTCACTTGGCCGTATGTACTGTTAAAGGTTTAAATCCTACTAAGGATGGAACTACAGCAGCAGCAAGACAATTCAATTGGGTAAAAGAAACAAGTTAGGAAAGGTCCTTCAGAAAGATCTTTATACTGGACAATGGAAGGGATTCAGCCCAGTGCTAATTTGGGGTCGAGTGTACGCTTGTGTTTTTCCAGAGAATGCTAAATGGCCTATCTGGGTGCCAGAGTATGCTGTCCAGCTGTGTCATGGAGGTCAGACCCAGAGAGGGAGTTGATTCCCCCTCTCAAGAAGCTGATGCTCAGTCCTAAGACAGTGATGCCTCCGAGACCACACCACAACTGACAGAAAAGGATGAAGCCAGAACCATCCTTAATTGACCCAGGATGCCCAGGAGATGGCAACCAAATCAAAAACCAAAGAACTAATAGGTAATGAAAGCATATAAAAATAACCAAAAAAATTTTTAATAAAAGAGGGGGACACAAAAGTTACTGGTATTCTTAAGATAAAATACAACAATACATGCTGATTATAGATAAGACTTTGTTCTTTCCAAATTTTTTTTACAAGCGATCTCTGCTAACTGACCTACAACAAATCTGATTAGTGTATTTATATTTATAAATTTTATAACTGTAAAGAGATACTGTAATTCAATCTGGCTAAAAATATATTTGAGTGCATTCTGATTGTGTAAGATGTTCGTCAGTCTGCCTGTGTATCTGTTGTCTGTCTGTCCAGTCTGTGAAGCTGTTGTTGGGAATAAGCTGAGCTGGTGATCATTCACGAGTGGAGCCAAAAACACAAGTGCCCATACAGGAGTGCCCAAGGGCACGGAGCACCTGAGAAATGCCCTGAGTGCATGGGATGCTGAGGTGAACATGTGTTCCAGCCCCAAGAACAGGGGCATAAGAAGCAAACTTGTTCAGCAAAGGGGCGTGATACGAGTGTATAAATAGCCCTCTGGGAACTTAGAGCATATTCACACACCCCCACAAAGTGTGCTTAATTCTGTATCTGTTCTGTCTTGGTTACTTTTCTCTTATTGTTGAGACAAAATACCTGACGCCCAAAGTGAAGGAAGGAGAGGTTTATTCCTTATGGTTTTGGGGGTTTCAGTCCATACTTAGCTGGTTCCAAGGCAGGGTGGCGTGGCTGAGGGGCAGCCGTTCATGGTGGCTGCAAGCAGCAAGAGCGAACTGCACTAAAGAGGGAAAAACATGTCTCCTTCCCAACCTTACATTGTATGCTGACCCTACCCCTGGATGGATGCAGAACTCATACTGCCAATCCCAGCGCTAGACAACAAACCAATCACAAATGCTAGATTCAGCCACTTCCAAGACTGCGTGAGGCTTGGGAGGCCACCTAGATGCAAACCATGACAGTTCCAATCTGTACAAACACCTGTCCATGTTTGTACATTTGTCCCTTCTGTGAACAGATGTTCCTTTTTGAGTTCAACAATTTTTTTTTCTCTTTTATGTTTTTTGCATTTTTGGATCATTTAATCAAAGTTTAATTTGGGTCATAGATTTCAAAAAGCATGCTTCCACCTGGGTTCCCAGCTAGTCAAAATGCTGCTAAAATTGGTTGTGTAAATATAATGTATATTGTTGTCTATTATTGACTTGAGAATTTCTTGCTGTGTTTAAAAATTAATGGGTTATAATGTTTCACTGACTTTGCAGGTCTAAAGCTGGCGATCTGATCATCTATTCAGAGGATAACAATGCACAATGTAGCATCTCCCTCTGAGGGTGATAGACATTGTTAATTCAATATTTTCTTGTTTTGAAGTCCTATGTCATGTTCATTGTTTTGTTTGGTTGGGTTTTATTCTGTTTTGTCTTGTTTGATTTTGTTATATCTGATGGCATGGGCAGCTAGTTCAAAGATTACTAGATTTATTATTGTTGCCATTTTTAATTTACTATTACCTTGTTTTGAAATCCTCTATTGCATTCATTGTTTTGTTTTTATTGGTTCTATTCTGTTGTTTTGTTTGATTTTTACTATGTCTGAATGTATGGGCAGCTATTTTGAAGACAACAAGAGGCATTATGGTAACCATTGTTGATTTCC
>RJWT010035002.1:0-13549 GCA_004365215.1 Cuniculus paca
CACTACAGTGTCCTGTATGAGTGCATATCAGGAGGCTGATGGTTCTGTAATGGCATAAAGTCTCAGGATAGTGATTTTTTTTTATTTATTTCACCTTTTAATACTAGAGAGTAAATCTTGCCCCCTCCCTCCTTTTTTTTTTTTATTTTGAAACAAGGTCTTGCTAAATTGCTAAGTTGTCCAGGCTGGGTTTAAACTTGTGATTCTCCTGCCTCAGCCTTTTCAGAGTGTCAGGATTACAGGCATGTGCTACCATATCTGGTTTTTATTGAGTTATTTATTTACTGGCTTTTTTGAGACAGGGTTTCACTTTGCAGTGCAGGTTGGCCTTGAACTTACTAGGTAGACCAAAATGGCCTTGAACTCCTGGCAATCCTCCTGCCTCAGCCTCCCAAGTGCTGGGATTGCAGGCATGCACCAAGTAGGAGAGTGACAAAATCAAGTTTTGAGTTCTTAAAAGATTACTCCAGTTGTTCAGTGGAAAATATAAATAAAATAGGACAAAAATGGGGAAAAAAGTTGTCGTATTAGTTATGGTTGAGTAAGTTAAATTCTGTATAGTCACATGATGAAATATTGTGTAAACATTAGCAACAAGGGTTACAAATAATTTTAAAAAATTTTTGCAGTACTGGGGATTGAACCCAGGGCTTTAATGCTGAATTATATCTCTATACTTTTTCTTTAGCTTTTATTTTTGAGTTTGGGTTTGAATTTATGATCCTCCTGCCTCAACTTCCCAGAATATTGGGATTACAGGCACGTACCACCACACCTGGCTAAAGATATTTTCGTGTCAGGGAAAAATACTTATGACAATACTAAATGAAAAAGCAGAAATGTAAATTACGTATTCAAATTGGTTCACCTTTGTAAAAGAATGTGTATAAAAGGAGGCAAGTGTTAATGGTGACTCTGAAGATATTAAATGATGGGTGATTATTTTATGTTTTTCTCTGTATCATTTTCTTCTCTTTCTGCCATTTTCATGTGGTATTTTATTTGTTTAGGTGGCTTTCTAAACAAGTGAACATTGGCAAAATTATCAAAGCCTTGGGGATTTCCATCTGTGAATCTTGAATAAAACTCTGCCGAACCACAGCTCTCATACTGTAAGTAGGAAGCCAGTAGAGTTAATTTCCTGGCCTCTCTTAAGGTGCCATGCTGTTGTGGGTTGTCAATTTCACACATGCAATTTCCCTCCATTCAGAGCTGACAGCTTGGATTTCCCCCTCCATTGTAGTAGTTCTTCTCTTTTCTGGCTTCCCTGGGCTTGCATTTGGTAACCTTTGCCCTTCTATTTGGTACAAGCCAAAATGCCATCTTTGGAAAACTAATGTACCAGAGAAAATGATAGCACAGAGCCACGTAACCTACTGTTCTTTTCCTTTCTGTTAGTGAAGGTTATTATTAGAGCTCATTTTAGAGAATTTCAAATTCATTCAAAGTATCATGGGTTTAAATTTTTCTAATGGAAGAAAAGCTTTTGATGTTTGGGTTTAGAAAGCTGCCTGGCTTCTTTAGAGTTCACATTTTCATACATTGGCACAATTGATCAAACACTTTATTTTAAGACACAGAGAAAAAGCAATTTACTTATACCATAGTTGTTTTGTGTTCTCCACATTATTATTATACTCTTTTGTTCTCTCTTTGTTGAACTATCTCCCTGTTTGAAGATTTACTTTTAAACTAACATATATTGGTTTCACCTTCCTTTAGATCAGTCTGAGAAACCATCTGGAAACAATTGAGAGTGACGTCACAAATCCAGCATTATAATTTTAATGTAGGATCAAAGAACAGGAGGAAAATATCGAAGGGTAGAGAAGCTTAATTTAAAATTCAAACATAAATATATGCCAGTGTAGGAAGAAGCAACAACACCTGATAAAATGATGGGATTACTGATGGCATTAAAATAAGAGTGCTTGGTTTACCGTGAGGCTTAACTTTGTTGATGTACCGGCAATCATTTCTATATTCATTATGGGAAAAACAGTCATCCAGGCAGAGAATGCCAAAGCTTAAAAGACTTTATAGCACTGGGTTTGGCAGAATGTCCTGAAGCTAAACACAGAAGGTTACAGAAAAGTTTTCAACTTCAGCTAAAGGTTATAAGCAAGGACAAGAGACCTGGAATTTGGAGGAATTCATACTCTGCTGAAGAATTCCTAGGTAACTCATGAGCATAGCAGATTGCTACTCAACAGAGAATACTAAAACTAAAACTAAAGTAAGCGCCCACTATTGAGTAAGCAAAAGATTAGCAGTAGAAATTTTAGGCAATCAATTTTGGAGGAGGACCTAGAATCTAGATATAAATGACCCTGAAATTACAACTAATATAGAAAGTGACTTCCTGATAACTCTAGAAACTGGGCTGTCAGAATCTGTTTGACGGTTTGCCCATACAAAAATTAGCTCATTCTGCAGTGAAATGTTTGTTTCTTGCTGACTGGAACATTCATTGCTTATCTGTGGCTTTCAGCCAGAAGCTAAAGCAGGGGAGTATGTTTCAGAAAGGATGATAAGTCTGGTAGAGTTGTAAGGACTTTTCTTTGGAGAAATCAGAGTAACAACTCCAAAATTCTTTTCTTGCTATTTAAATCAACAGTATTTTCCAGGTTCATTCCCAAATATAATGCGGTTGTATATCTTTTTAATAAAGGAGATTCATTTATCAATTTCTTGAATGCTATTTTACCATCTTTGCCAA
Organism: Cuniculus paca; assembly: GCA_004365215.1. Taxonomy (NCBI): domain Eukaryota; kingdom Metazoa; phylum Chordata; class Mammalia; order Rodentia; family Cuniculidae; genus Cuniculus; species Cuniculus paca. Next base: position 2,720 of record RJWT010035002.1, read on the forward strand.
ATGTCTTTTAACTGATAAATTTTGTTATTCATTTAAAAAAAATCATCATGGGATTATATGTTCCAACTTTAGTTTGAAAAGTATGTCATTGTACTAGTTTGTGAAGTGCCTTGGGCCACCAGCTATGCTCAAAGATATTTTCCTGTGTGCTGGTTTATCTTACTAACATTAGCAGTTACTCAACTATTGAAGTCATTCTTATCTACTACAAATTCTTAAATTTCCCATCCTTGCCAGGTGTGGTGGCTTAAACCTGTAATCCACTTCTCTGGGAGGCTGAGGCAGGAGGATCACAAGTTCCAGCCCAGCCTGGAATATTTAGTGACTTAGACTGTCTCAAAATAAAAAGTAAAAAAGAGCTGGGGATGTAGTCTGCACAAAGGGCCTGGGTTTACTCCTCAGTACAGGAAAAAAAAATTCCCTTGTCCCTTCTTATTTAACTACATTATATCCCAAATCAGACACAATAGAATCTTCTTTTTTTTTTTTCTGTAGTCCAGGCTGGCCTTAAACTCATGATGTATCCCAGGGTGGCCTCAAACTCAAAACTCCTGCCTCAGCTTCCTAAGTGCTGGGATTACAGGTGTGCACCACCACACCTAGCTTAGAGTCTTATTTTTTAAAGTTAAAAAAAGTGATCATATCTGTAGAAAAATAAGTATGCACACAAAACCAAATTCTATTACCTTCATTTGATGTGAGAATTTTGAAAACATTCATTGAAGGCAAACATATATCTCTCGTGCCCCTATTTCACACCTGCTTGGGAGTTCACAAACAAGTCTGCAGTGTTCTTGTGAGCCAGCCCAGGCCGCAGAACTCTTCACTTTTTTTTTTTTTTGTCTTTAGAATCCTTCACTTTGATAACTTTGGAGAAGGATATGTATGATTTTATTTAGAAGTGGATGATTTTATGTTTTTGCTTAGTGCAGTTGTAAATTTATAGATAAGACATTCATAGTTTACAAATGTTGCATTTGTAGGTTCTTTAAAATTCAAAACTCATGAAAAAAGCAGCTGGGAGTAGGTGGACAGGGGAAGCGGGCAGGGGGTGTTTAGCCTACTTCTTCCATCGCAGCAAAACCCTTGAGAACCAAATTTGGTTGAGGCAGACATTTCTGGCTTCAATTTTCTTCTTGATCATTTGTTAAACTATCCAAAGTTATAAAAATTCTTAATTCTTTCAGTTTGTGAAATGGGTTGTTTTCGAATGAAATATGGTAGCTTAGATAATCACTCTACTTTGTCATGGTATATATTGACCCTTCCATAAGTGTTCGTCTGGATCTGCACAGAGTTATTCGTGTCCTTGGTAAAATAAAGAAAATCTTAGTCAATGGTCCACTTTTTAAAAAAATAATTCTTAACATTTAATTTTTTCACATTAGGAATACCAGTATATCAAATTACTCTCAGGCAATGCCGCTACATTCTAAGAACTAGAAACTACAGGCTTGAAGGCCTTCATGAATAGCAACCACAAAAATTTTTTGATGTTTTTGTTTAGGATAGGGTCTCACTTGTAGTTCAGACTGGGCTTGAACTAGCCAGGTAGCTCAGACTGATCTCAAACTCATGATTCTGCTTCAGCCTTCCAAATACTGGAATTATAAAAGTGCACTGCCATGCCTTGCTTAACAAATTGATATGCAAAGTTTATACCTATTGGGTTCTCAGTGTTTCAGAAGTGAAGTTGTGATTCTTTTTTTTGGTACCAGGAATCAAACTCAGGACCTTGTGCTTGTCAGGCAGGCGCCATGCCACTGAGCTATATCCCCAGCCAGAAGTCCTGAGTCCAAGGTGTTCTGATTTTAGATGGTATTGTATCAGGGGAATATAGAAATGAGAAAATCAGTGAACTAAGTTCTGCCCACTTACTTTTTTGTTTGTTTCTACTGGGACTTCCCACAGAGCTACATACCCAGCTCCCTTTCTTTATTTTTAATTTTGAGACAGGCCCCAGTAAGTTGCTAAGTTGCCTAGGCAGGACTCGAACTTGTTATCCTTCTGCCTCAGCCTCCTAGAGTGCTGGGAGTACAGACATGCACCACCAACTCTAGGTCACTTACCCTTTAATAGCCTTTGAGTTCTCCTTTTTTATTTTTTTTCCAGACATGAGCCTACATACCCACTCGTGTACTTGGAATGTCTACTTAGGACATTCAGATTCAATTAGAATCAGTATTAAATTAAAAGATATAACTAAACCCAAGAGAAATGAAAATTTGTATTCACACAAAAACTTACACCAAACATTCATAGTAGAATTACAGATGCCAAGGTTTGGATTTGGAATGTTCCTCAAAAGCACATGTATTAAATACTTGATCCTCAGCTTGATACTACTGGGAAAGGTGATAGAACTTTTAGGAAGTGGAGCCTGGTGAAAAGAAGGCCACTGAGGATTATGTCCTGGAGGGAATATTGAAACCTTGGCCCCTTTTTGTCTTTCTCTTTGCCTCTTGGCTGCTGTAAAGTGAGTGAATTGCCGTTATGTGCTCCTACCATGATGTACTGATTTGCCACAGACCCAAAGCAACACAGTCAACCAGTCATGGACTGGAGCTTCTGAAACTGAGCACCTACATGAGTGTTTCTTCCTTTTAAGCTGTTTATCTCAGTTACTCAGTCACAGTGACAGAAAGCTAACACAATAGCCCAAACATGGAAACAACTCAAATATCCATTATCTGAAGAATGGATGAATAAAAATTGGTATAGCCATACAATGAAATATTAATGAGCCATAAAAGGGAACCAAGTAAGGACATACAGTACAACATGGATTGAAAACATCATATGAAGTAAAAGAAGCCAGACACAAAAGGATGAATATTGTATGATTCCATTTATACAAAAAATCCAGAATAGGCAAATCCATAGAGACAAAAAGTAGATCAATGGTTGCCACAAGTTGGAGGAAGGGAAAGTGGAGAATGAGTGCTAGTGGATATGGGATTTCTTTGGAGGTTAGTGGAAATGTTCTAAAATTGATTGTGATGATGGTTGCACAACTCTATGAATATGTTAAATATCTTTTAAAGTTTGAGACAGATCCTTGCTAAGTAGTTGCCTAGACTGGGCTTGAACTTGTGATTCTTCTACCTGAGATGATAGGGATGTGCCACTACACTTGGTTACTAAATAATTTGAAAGTGTACATTTTAAACAGGCAAATTGTAAGATATATGGGTCATATCTCAATATAGCTGTTATTTTAAAAAATTCTATTTTGGAAGATGCAGAGGACCAAATGGTGACTCATTCACCTCCTAGGTGAGTCTCTAAAGAACTTGCCATATAAAACAAGCTTGACTAAAAATGTCTGCAAGTCAACCCTGAGTCGTGGAATATATCTTTGGACTCTTCTATTAAGGACAAAACAAATTTCAGAGGGAATAGAAACAAAAGAAAGAGAATCAGCAAACTAAATTTTGTCAAGGCAGAGGTGGCAACTCAAAACTTCCAGTGGAAAAATTAAGAGGACTAGCCAAGCCATTCAGTATCATGTATTTTTAGGCTTTCCCTAGACATACATGAAAGCAAATCTTTTTTGAGGATTTGGACCATTTACATTCGCCCTTCACTAAATTTTTAAACACTTAATTATAAATTAAAAACAAAATTCTCTTTTACTGACACCAACTCAAGTAATCTGGGAAGTTGGAATTCAATGACTAGTCACTCTCTTTCTCCCTTGCAGATACATGAGCACCAAATGCTAGTACCACAGACTTCTGCATTAGAATCTGTTTCTGCCTTGCACACTTACCTTTGCATGTAACATAATTTTTGTTGTTGCTGTTGTTCTGAGACAAGGCCTTACTGTGTAGTCCAGGCTGACCTTGAACCTACTATGGAGTCTAGGCTGGCCTCAAACTCATGGCAATCCACCTGCCTCAGCCTCCTGAGTGGTGGGATTATAGACATGAACCAGCATGCTCTGAGTAATATGATTTTTATCCATGTAGTTGTAGCAAGCAGTTAAGAAGCATTTATTGCTGGGTGTGGTGGTGCATGACTGTAATCCTAGCACTCTGGACGCTGAGGCAGGTGGATTGCTGTGAGTTCAAGGCCAGCCTGGGATACATAGAGAGTTCAGGGTACAAAATCATGAGGTGGATGTAAGGTGAAACAAAACTATGATCAACCAGTAGGATTACAAAGTATAGTTGCTTCAGCAGCATCAATCCAATGGGAAGCAAGTGACATCACAAGGTGGGTATGAGGTGGAATAAAGCTATGACCAATCAGTAAGATTAGTAGTACAGTCACTTAGGTAATCTTGATCCAATGGGGAGGCAGGTCATGTAGCAAGTGTTCATGGGAAGAACAAGGACCACTCCTGGCAGGGATGGTTCAGGGAACAAGGACATTTACTTAAAAGTCAGGTCAAGGTCTTGGTCCCCCATCCAGGTGACTGATGCCTATTTGGAATATCCATCATTACTGCCTATTCCTGGGGAAGAAGGTGTAGTTACTTCATCTTTGTCTTGAGGCCTGGCCTTCAACAAATGTACCTTTACCCACTATTGTAACATGTTCTCATCTTCTGCGCTGACTCCCTCAAGTGCCTCACCCTGTCTAAGTGCCTATAATATTTTTACCTAACTTAGCTGTCTGTAATAATATGACTCAGTCATAAAAAGAACAAAGCACATGTTACAGTTGAATGAGCCAATCATAGTCCAGGTTCTTGAGTACAGGGAGGAAAGAATTGTCAAGTGCACACCCTGTAGTAAGTAATAAGTAGCTACATTTCTTGCAGATCAGGGAGAAGATAGCAGTAGGAACAGGGAAAAGGAAGAGAGCAAAGAGCCCTGCTAACTTGGGCTTCCAGCACTGAAAGGAGAGGCACCTCTGAGTCCAGGTCCACTGCCTCTCTCACCGGTGTCAGTGTCTCACCGCCTTGGCACAGCGACCTCCTAGATTTTTATTACTTTATTTTGTACCTCTTTCAGGACAGTGGAAGCAAGGACGACCATTAAGGAGATGTTCATTGCTGAATGGTGGGAAGGGAGTGGTTTGTTCAGCTCCTTTGTTTGTAACTGTACTACACAGACACACTATAACACAGTGAAAGTTGAGAACGTTGAGCTATTTCTGTTTGTAGAATTTTTTTTTCTGCAACTATATAATTCAGGATGCTTTTGAACTCATGGCAATCCTCCTGCCTCAGCCTCCCAAGTACTAGAATTGCAGGCATGTGCCACCACTTTCAGCTCTTCTCAGAAAAAGCGAAAATATCAGCAGGGGAAAGGTGAAACATTACAACAGCTCTGGGAAGGGCTTCTTCTCTACACTTGGTGGCTACACTAATTCATTTCATATCATTTAAAGTGTAAGAAATGCCAACTCTAAAGCCAAGAGAAACAACCCTGATTATTCCCCACCCCTGGCTTTTGTGTTACTAGGGATTGAACTCAAGGCCATTTCACCGAGCTGCATCCCATGTCTTTCCCATTTTTTATATGGAGACAGATGCTAAATTGCCCAGACCATGCTTGAACTTGGAATTCTGCTGTGGCCTCCAGAGTGCTGGGCACACAGGCATGTGCCACTGTTGCTGGCTAAGCCCTGCTTCTGCACAAGTTTAAGAATTTGAATTGTTTTTCCAAAGTGCTTTTAAAATTCCTAAGAGTAGGCAGAATTTTAAGGGTTAGAGGGCATGGGGAAAGTAAATCATAAAGGGCAGAGGAATTAAACAGTCTGTCCATCTGCCTTTAATTTTTATGACTCATCTTCCTTGCCTGCTCTTTCCCTTCCTGTCCCCACCCCCATCCCCTTCTGCACACCAACCTGGCTGGGCTCTTTTCCTTTATTTGAATGTGGTTTGTGATCTCTTTGCCTGCCTTTGCTCAAATACACCCAGTATGCCAAAGATCTAATCCAGTTCTAGGCCACAGTACTCACTGAATGGTACAGTTGATGAATGAATGAATGACACTAGTGTTGTGCTGCTGGGAGTCAACAGAACCGACAAAGACTGGAGCAGTGCCTGCCTCTAAAACTGCATTTTGCCCAAACCCCACATTCTCATCTGAAATGATTCTCTCTGTTCATTTCCTGAAGCTCTCTGTGCTTTTATGTCAGTGCTTACCTCACTCCTCCTTACATTCTGTGCTATCTGGGAGATATCTTATCTTCACCCATCTCTGTATCTTCAGTATTCATGGTTGAGTGATCAACACACAGACATACTCCAGAGCATCTGTTACTCTAAATCACAAAGGAACTCCACACAACAAAACTCCATCACCCCTTTTGGTCTGGATGCAGCACTTCTGAGTGGCTTCAGAGCCATTCTCAGGCAACAGGGTGGGGGCGGGAGGGGAAGCATGAAGTTTTTGTCTCCCAGCCTGTGTGCTGATTGGTTTATGGGAAGGGCGAATTGGCTTCTTGTTATACTCCTCCCAGGCCCAGCATGGCTTCCACTGACTCACGGGAAGGGTGAATTGGCTATTTCCTGGGCCCTGCCTGGCTTGTGTGGCTCCATTTTTTTTTTGGTACCAGGAATCTAACTCAGGACCTTGCACTTGCCAGGCATATATTACAATTTTGATTGCATCTGTATTCAGTGTTTATGTTATCGTAATGACATAAATGAAAATGCTGTTTATAGCTATGTATTAAGAAATTTTTATTCTTTTGTATTTTTTTGTATATTTGTATATTTTGCTTTCTCTGAAGAAACTAATTATCATATTTTTATTTGCTTCATTGTCTTTGTCAATAATTCAACTACAATGCTGGTCACTCATCTATATTTTATGGTATGGAGGATGAATTGATGGGTTCCACTTATATAGGATTCTGCCAGGCTCAACATGGTGCCTTCTCAACATGGCACTGAGCCCTAAAACAACCAGTATATCTCTCCTATGCTTATTTCCATGCTCTTCTCCTAGTCCCAAAATAAACTTTCCACCTCCCTTTCATGCTTGCACCAAAGGTCTTCCAATCCTCTCCTGACACAATGCCTTGTCCACTCAACAAGTCTATACCCTGAACCCAAACCCATAAAGGTAACTCCCCAGTTTTGTATCTTTTGAGAGTTCTCACAATCTCCTATAACCCTCCTGTGCAGGTAATAAAGGCCTTATTATTTTTTTTAACCTCTGACTATGTCTCCCAACTGCACCAAAAAACCTAACATGAATAACACTAATATTGTATGAGTCAGTGGCATGAGAAGCAGCATAAGAGTGTGAAGAACTCTCTGAAGAGTAGGTTTGTCATTCACTTGTATCTTCTGGAAGAAATCATTCAGAGGCTTTCCTGCTGAGCGCTCCTAGCCTTCCTGACTTGTGTCAGGTACAAGCTGCTATCCTGGCCTCTCTTCATTCTCTTGTAATTCCTTCCACTTCTCTTTAATGTGGGATCTTCTGTTTGCTCTCCTCCATTTCATTCTTTTTACCCCGGCATTACCTTCTCATTTTTGTGGAGTATATCCTATAGTAGTTTTTGGATAAAAGGCATGTGCAATGTAGAATGTTTGAGACCCTGTCTGAAAACATCTTCCTTAGCCTTCTGATTTCACCTGTTGTTTTCCTACAGATAAGATACTGGGGACTGAGGAATTCACTCTCCTTTACCTATTTGAGCTTGAGCACTATCCTAAGGCTATCCCTCCCTAATCATTCCCCTTCACCCACTTGGGTTTCGAAGCCACCTTAGGGGCATTCCATATAATCCTGGTATAGGGGAAAGAAACTCCCAACCTACTAGATGTCCTGTGTTGTACAAGTTTGTGTTCTCTAAAAATGAAGAACAAATTTTAGGAGCAATGGAGGTTAAGAGCAGAATATTTATTGAGAGAAAGAAAGCTTCTGTCTGAGAGAGAGAGAGAGAAAGAGAGGGAGAGACAGACAGACAAAAGGGGTCCTGAGTGAGTTGCCAAGGATTCTGCCTTGTCTAAGGATTTTTGTAGAGCAAAACCACAAGGTGAGGTTGGTCCAAGGTAAGGAAAAATGGAAACTTGCAAGGCAGGTGGGCGTGAGATGGGACAGAACTATGGTCAACCAATAAGATTATGAGTATAATTGCTAGTCATATAGCAAGTGGGCATGAATACAAAATGGGACCTTTTCTTGTAGGGGATTGGGTTAATGGTTCCTCTGGCTTCCTCCAGGTGATCCATACCTATTTAGAATATCAATCCCGAGCCCAGAAGAGACGCCGCATCGCGCATGCCCTTTCCTTTCCAGCCTCCGCCTCGGACCCCACAACCTTCGCGATGTTGATGCCCAAGAAGACCCGGATCGCCGTTTACGAACTCCTTTTTAAGGAGGGGGTGATGGTGGCCAAGAAAGACGTCCACATGCCCAAGCACCCAGAGCTGGCAGACAAGAACGTGCCCAACCTTCACGTTATGAAGGCCATGCAGTCTCTCAAGTCCAGAGGCTACGTGAAGGAACAGTTTGCCTGGAGACACTTCTACTGGTACCTGACCAACGAGGGCATCCAGTATCTCCGCGACTACCTCCACCTGCCCCCTGAGATCGTGCCTGCCACCCTGCGCCGCAGCCGGCCCGAGACTGGCAGACCTCGGCCCAAAGGTGTGGAGGGCGAGCGGCCCCTGCAGCTGAGGCGCGGGGAGGCGGACAGAGACACCTACAGACGCAGCGCCGTGTCCCCTGGTGCTGATAAGAAGGCCGAGGCGGGCGCCGGGTCAGCCACCGAGTTCCAGTTTAGAGGCGGATTTGGTCGTGGACGTGGTCAGCCACCTCAGTAAAGCCGGAGGACTTGATTTTCTGTTGAATAAATGTATAGCCAGAAAAAAAAAAATCAATCCCTGAAGTTTATACTTAGGGTGTGGTTGCGTTTGTTTTGTCTTTTGTGGGAAGAGGAGTTGTCTGCTTCAAGGTTGCAAGATATCTAGTCTTTTCCACTGGCTCCTTCTAGGGCCTAGCCCTGTCTGACTGCCTATAATTTTTTTGGTTAACTCAGCTGCCTATAACAATCCCAGACTAAATACTCAGACAGGCTGTCTTTTTTTCTCTCTCATTCTTGAGCCCAAGAGCCTGCTTAACCTGTACGGTGTGCAGTGCTTCATTTCTGTTATCCATTTCTCTGTCTGTTTAGTGTATGGCTGATATCAGGACCTCCGAATGTTATAAGGGAAATATAACTCCCAACCTGTTAGAGGTCTGATGGAAGAACCAACAGAGGTTAAAGAGTAGGAAATATTTATTGAGAGAAAGACAGCACCAACCTAAGAAAGACAGGAGGGAACTTGGAAAATGGGTTGTTCACAAGTCATTTCTCAAAGGACGTTTTATAGACCAAAGTCACGAGGTGGGTATAAAATCATGAGATGGGTATAATGTGGGACATATAAGATTACAATAAGATTACAAATATAGCTACTTAGGTAATATTGAGCCAGGGGAAGGAATTCATGTAGCAAGTGTACCTGGAAAGAACAGGGACCTTTCCTGGAAGGGATGGGTCCCCCCCTTTTGTGCCTGATATCTATTTAAAATAGCCATCATTTTAGTTTATTGACTGATGTCTATTTAGAATATCCATCATTTTTGTTTATCCTTCAGGGAAGTAGGTATATTCATTCCATCTTTATCTTGAGGCCTGGCCTTCTATGAATGTGCCTCCACCCACAGTTGTAATGTGTTCATATCTTCTCCACTGACTCCTTCGAGGGCCTAGCCCTGTCTGACCGCCTGCAATATTTCTATATAACTTAGCTGTCTATACCATGTGGGTGACCTTCAATAAACATAACTACTTTCCCCTCACCATGGTGTGTATGCTTTGCAAGTCATTGCTTGCTGTACATAAGAACTCGAAATCTACCTGTCCCACCACACAGTCACAGTATGGCAGATAGTGGAATTCTAGGTAGGAAATACTTTTCTTTCAAAAGTTTGAGGGAATTTCTCATTGTAACCTTGTTTCAAGGTTGCTGTTAAGAAGTTTGAAGTTATTCAAATTCCTGATTTATTACAAGGGATACATTTTGCTTTTGAAAATATTTTTTGTCTCTGTGATCAGCAGAAATCTGAAGTTTTCTTTTTTCTCAGTGATCTGAAATTTCATGTGTGGGTTTATTTTATATACTATGCATGGCATTCATGGGGTTCCTTACTCTTGGGAAACTTATGTGCTTTCATTTTCTGAAATTTTTTTGAGATGGAAATAGATTTTTGTGGTGCTAGGAACTGAGTCAGGGCATTTTGCGTGCCTAACTCTACCTTTGAGCTACCTCATAGTCCACTTGAGTATTTTAAGGCTGATACCCTTTCTCCTATTTCTTTGTTTTTATGCCTGGATTTGTTGGACTAATCTAGTCCTCTTTTCTGTCTTTTCTTTTTTATATTTTGTCTCTATTTTCCATCTCTTTCACGTTTTCTTTGACTTTCTGTGAGGCCTATCTTTGCTTTCTTCTATGGAATGTATTTATTTTATTACTTATGCAAATCTTTTTAATTTTCAAGAATTTAAGAGGCGTGGGACTTTTATTTTATTTTATTTTGTATTTATTTTTTGGTACTGGGGATCAAATTCTCTACCTTGTGTTTGCCAGGCAGGTGCTTACGCTGCTGAGCTAAATCTCTGGCCCTGGGACTTTTTATTTTTGTTTGTTTCCAGAACTCCTTTTCAAAAGCAGGCTATTTTTTTTTCTTTTTCTTTTGAGACAAGGTCTCTCTATGTAGTCCAGGCTGGGCTTGAAGTCATGGTGATCTTGGTCCTCAGTCTCCTGAGTATGGGTATTACAAGTGTACACCACCATGTATGATTGAACTTCCTATTCTTACATGGTTATATTTTCTCTGATTTCTTGGAGAATATCTTTTTTTTTTTTTTAACTTT
>RJWT010035003.1:0-13538 GCA_004365215.1 Cuniculus paca
GGGAGGCTGAGGCGGGAGGATTGCAAGTTCCAGCTCAGCCTGGACAACTTAGTGATTTAGTGAGACCCAGTCTCAAAAGAAAAATAAAAAGACTGGGGATGCAGCTCAGTGTGAAGCGTTTGGGTTCAATCTCCTGCTGTGAATGGAAGAAAGAAAGAAAGAAAGAAAGAAAGAAAGAAAGAAAGAAAGAAAGAGTCAGGGATATAGGTCATTGGCCTAAGTGCCTGCCTGGCAAGTGCAAAGTCCTGAGTTCAATCTCTGGTACAAAAAAAAAAAAGAAAGACAAAGAAAGGAAGGAAGGAGAAAGAGAAAAGGAAAGAAAACTAGTACCCTCTCCAAAGGCTATTTTAACCCCTGGAACCTGTGGCTGTAATTGGACCTGGAAAAGACCTAGGCTGGGTGTAGCTTGGCAACGATTGCTGGCCTAGCATGCACGAGGCCCTGGGTTCCAACCCCAGCACCGCAGAAAACAAGCAAAGGAACAAGTCCGTGGAGGACCGCGCGGGTCCTGTGCGAGCACCGTGCCACGTGGAAAAGGACTTGAGCATCTTCGATGCTGTCGCCCGAGGACGACCTGGAGCCAGTTCCCTCGGGGCCAAGGGCGACTGCGTGGGAGGGGGTGTCTGTGCTAATTCGCCTGGTTTGACTGTGTTCACCATGTACCCGTGTATCACGACACACTGCCGTACCCCAGGTAACACAACTGCAAACAGGATCTATCTATTAAAAGTTAAAGTACTTATTTTTTTTTGTGGCACCGGGGATTGAACTCACAACCTTGCGCTTGCCGGGCAGGCACTTAGGCCACTGAGCTAGATCCCCAGCCCTTGTGTTTTTGAGACAGGGTCTCCCTATGCCGTTCAGGCTGGCCTTGAGCTCACTTTGTAGCCCAGGCTGGTCTCGAACTCAACGATCCTCCTGTCTCAGCTTCCCGAGTGCTGGGATGACAGGCGTGAGCCCCCACGCCCGGCTAAAGTACTTTTTTTTAAAGACACAAAAAGAAATCCTCGGGGTCAGGTGTGGTGGCCTGTGCCTGTGGTCCCAGCTACTCGGGAGGCTCAAGCAGGAGGCTTGTTTGAGCCCAACCTGGGCAACATAGTGAGATCCCATCACAAGGAAGAAAAGAAAAAGGAAGGAAGGGAGAAAGGAAGGAAAGGAAGAAGGAAAGTGGAGGTCCGATACAACTGCTGTCACTGCACCGCTGCCCAGGCCAGATGCCCCCCTCCTGATCCTCTGGCAGCATCCAGAAGAAAATCCAGGCTCTTACCATGGCTTTTAAGGTCCACTCCCCCTACCAGGTCCCGGTGCCTCCATGATCCCCGAGCAACCAGGGGAGGCCAGCCTCAGGGCCCTTGCACATGCAGCTTTCTCCCTCAGCAAGCCCTGCACCCTGGCATCACCACAGCGCTCTGTCCATGCAGGGCCCCGCTCCAGGCGCATGCTGTCCTCCCGCATCCTGCGCCTTGACTTCTCTGGAAATGATACTCTCTCACTGTGGCGAAATACACAGCATAGACGCACCATCCCAGCCAACTAAGAGCGTACACCTTAGTGACACCAACACATTCACGGTGCTGTCAGCAGTCACCGGCCCAGCTCCAGATCTCTCTCATAACCCACATCCAAGAAGTCCCTCCCCTGTCCCCTCTGTATTTTTTTAAAATTTATTTTATTTTGCTTTCTGTTTGTAGAACTGGGACTTGAACCCAGGACTTTCACGCTGAGCTACACCCCCAGCTCCTTTTTTAATTTTTACTGTTAGACAGGGTCTCATTAAGTCACTAAGGTGGCCAGGCTCTGGCTAGAGTTTAAGATTTTCCTGCCTCAGCTTCCCAGAGGGCTGGGTCTGTAGGCTTACACCACTGTGCCCAGTGCCTTGTGCTTTTATTAACAGAACACCTCTATGGTGGTTGGTTTGTTTTGTGCCGGGTTGGGAATCCTTCCGAGGTCTCACACACGCTAGGAAAGTGTTCTGCCCCTGAGCTACACCCTGAGTCCCACTTCCAAGCTCTTTAGCTGAGCACACAGACATCTGGGAAAAAGAGTACACTTCCCAGCATTCCCCGATGCTGTGGTCATGTGACTGGATTCTGGCCAATGGTGTGTAAGGAGCAGTGCCCGGGCTCCCTGGGGGGAGGATCTTTCCTCTCCTATTGGCTGCTGGAGGGTGTGATTGACAGCCTTCTTGTTCCACTCTAGCCATGGTAGAAGACAGCGGAGGCTTGGGTACCATCCCAGTGTGGCCGCCATCCCCGCCCTGACCATTAACCCCGAGGCAGTTGAGTGCTAAAGAAAACTGCTTTGTTTTATTGTGCTTTGCTTTTTTGCATTCTGCGGATGTTTGTCTTTAAGGAGTACTAGGGATTGCACCCAGAGCCTTCACAATGAGCAACATCCCCTACCCCTTTGTTAATTTTTTATTTTGAGACAGGGTCTTGCTAAGTCTCTAAGTTGCCCAGGCTGAGTTTGAACTTGCGATCCTCCTGTCTCAGCCTCCTGAGTGCTACCACGTTAGCTAAGACCCCACTCGCAGACCTTGTGTCCGTGGAAACGAGGTCTGTGGCAATGCCACACCCATCTGGTCTCTCTGTGCCGTTTGCAGCCAGCGCCTTAGCACTTGGAGGGATAACAGAAGCGTCTTTTCATCCGGGTACTGACGTTGTGTTTCCAGACTCGATGCTACCGCGCAGCTAACGGACCACAGGAGCGAATCAACGATGTGTAGCACCGGGCACCGAACATGTCCGTGTAACTCACTGTGTTGGAATATTCACTTTCTAGTAGCCTGGAACCAAGCCACACCGTCCCTGGTGTGCACTTGTATCCTTTGTCCAAGCCGCTGTGGGTTTTTGTTGTCGGTTTTTTGTTTGTTTGTTTGTTTTTGTTTCTTTTTTGTCTTTTTGAGACAGGGTCTCGCTATGCAGTTCAGGCTGACCTTGAGCTCACTTTGTAGGCTAGGCTGGTCTCGAACTCGCGAGGATCCTCCTGCCTCAGCCTCCCAAGTGCTGGGATCACAGGCGTGAGCCACCATGCCCGGCTCAAGCCGCTGTGGTTTTGGTGGCCACAGCGACACTTAAAGAATGCGGGATTTGGCCGGGCGTGGTGGCTCATGCCTGTAATCCCAGCACTCGGGAGGCTGAGACAGGTGGATCATTGTGAGTTTGAGACCAGCCTGGGCTACAAAGTGAGCTCAAGGCCAGCCTGAACAGCATATAGCTCAGCGGTCTAAGCGCCTGCCCGGCAAGCGCAAGATCATGAATTCAATCCCCGGTGCCGCAAAAAAAAAAAAAGAATGCGGAATTTAGTGCTGGTGCCTGAAACACACAGTTTCCGCTTAGTAGGGAGCACACAGGGCAGGCTGGGGATCTGGTGGCCTTAAGTGTGGGGACAAGAACGGCTCCGAAGTCCCTGAGGACAGCTCGTAGATCCCGGGAGAACGGTTGGCTCTGTGAAGCAGGGGTGCGAGCTGGCTGGGGGCTGTTGGGAGTCAGAAATGGCTTCCACAGCATTCTGGGAAGCTGAGGCAGGAGGATCCCACACTTCAGCCCAACCTGGGCTACACAGCAAGACCCTCTGTCAAAAAATCAAATAAGTGAATAAAGGAAGTCGCCACACAGTGTTTGGTTATAGCAGTCAGTGGCAGCCAAGACAGGGCCTCACTGCCACCACTGCCTCACACAGGCCTGATCCTGTGGGGACCCCTGAGGTGTCACGTGTCCTGCACCTGGCATGTCAGCGGTACCCAAACGCTCGCTGTCCCCAGGCCCAGTTCGGATTTGGGAAGATACCGTCAGTCCCTCCTGCCCCCCAGCTTCTGGGGTAGGCAAAGCAGGCAGAGCCTGCCCTGTGTCCTGGGTTACACTGGTGAGTCCCCGCCCTTGCTGGTTTAGGGTTGAATTGGCCCTTGGGAGGCAGCATGGAGGGAAGAAAAGTTGGGGCTCCTGTTGGGGACCTCTGCCCACAGTGCATTCTCTCTGATTCTAGTGAATTCCACACCCTTTCCTGGCTGCCAGTCCTCCTATAATCCCAGCACTGCAGAGGCTGAGGCAGGAGGATCTCAAGTTCGAGGCCAGCCTGGGCCACAGAGCAAGGCATCTCCCATCCTTTCCCTGACCCTGCTGGCTGGTCCTTCCCACCAACATGGCCCTGTGCTGCCCAAGGCCCCAACAGGGCCAGTGGGCTGCACAACTTTCCCGGAGTCTGCTTTGCCTGCGGAGTGCTTCAAATCTTCATGCATTCTGCTTTGGCAGTTTTGCTAAGCTGGTGTCAGGAGGGGGAAAAGCAGACGCCAGGGAGCTCACAGACGAAGCAAATTGCAGAAAATCGGATTTTTGCTCTCTTATCTGGGAGCCACATGAGAGGAGAGGAGATTGCGGTGCTGCAGGAACCTCCTCCCCAGGCAAGAAGGGCGAGAGAGGAGAGACAGACTCCGGAGGGAGAGGAGGAGGAAGGGCGCCGGTGGAGATGGATGGGAGAGAAAGAGCAGCTCCCATGCGGTCCAGTCTTAACTGCAGACCAAGGACGTCTCCCACAGCGAGGGCGGGGTGCACAATGACCGTGTTGAGCACCTACTATGCATCAGCCCAAAGTGAGGTGCTTCATGCTTACTATCTCATTGATTCCCCACAAGAAGGAAGCCATTTCCTCCTCTTGAGGTCCTAGGAGTTGAGCCCAGCAGGTACTAAGCTACATCCCCAACCCATTTTACTTTTTATTTTATTTTGTCACAGGGTGTCTCACAAAGTTGCCCAGGCTGGCTCAAACTTGAAATCCGCCTGCCTCAGCCTCCCAAGTAGCTGGAATGACAGGTGTGAGCCAGGGGGAAGCTTTTTTTCTTCTCTGTGTGTGTAGGAGTCAAGGCCCACGTCGAGCCCCTGTAAGAAAAATGTTCCTGTGCTGGAAACACCAGCAAATAGGTGCTCTGCATGACAGAAGCTGCAGACTCCATCGTGCAGATGGAAAGACTGAGGCATACAGAGACGTCACATCTTCTCATGATCACAGTGAAGACTTATGCATTGTGCAAGCGACCAAATGAAGTCCAAAGCAGAGCTCAGAAAATTTTTCTCTGAAGATTATTGTAGACAGCTAAGTTGCTTAGAAATATTATAGGGCAGGGAATATAGCTCAGGGGCATAGCACCTGCCACGCAAGCATGAAATCCTGAGTTTGATTCCCAGTAAAAGAAAAAAAAATATATATATGCAGTCAGACAGGGCTGGGCCCTCCAGAGATCAGTGCAGAAGACAATGGAAGTGGATTCGTTGAAGGCCAGGCTTCAAGGAAAAGAGGACCAACTACACCCACAGAATTCCCCTTGGGAGGAAGGCAGGGACTGATACTCTAAATAGGCACCAATCACCTTGGGTAGGGGACCTGATCTCCCTAGCCCATTCCTTCCAGGAAATCCTTTTTCATTTGCTGTGGGCTTGTGATGACTTGCTTCCCCATTTGATCCCCATTCAATCAATATTACCTGAGTGACTGTATTTGTAATCTTATTGGTTGATCCTAGTTTTGTCCCTCCTCACACTCATCCTATGATTTCCCATTGGATCACTATGACCTAAGTGACTATACTTGTTGTAATCTCATTGGTTGATCATAGTCTTGTCCCACCTCTCACCCATCCTATGATTTCCTGTTGGAGCCCTAGGACCTAAGTGACTATACTTGTAATCTTATTGGCTGACCATACTTTTGACCCACCTCTCACCCACCCTATGATTTCCCATTGGATCACTATGACCTAAGTGGCTATACTGGTAATCTCATTGGTTAACTATACTTTTGTCCCACCTTATACCCTCCTCATCTTATGATTTTGCTCAATAAAACACCCTTGAGAGGCAGGCTTGGTGGGCCACCCACTCCGGGCCCCCTTCCAGCTCCTTAGACAGAAGCTTTCCTTTCTCTTAATAAATTCTTCCTACTCTTAAGCTCCGTTGTTCCTAGAATTCATTCCTAGATTTTAGAGAACATGGACTCAGCGTTTTGGACATCTAGCAAGTTGGGAGTTATATTTCCCTTATATTATTCGGAGGTCCACGTATCATCCCTATGTAATACACCCTATATCAAGACTAGAGTTTTAAACAGTTCCAGCTTTGTAGTTAATGTGTTTTCTGTTGCAACTTCTCAGCTCAGCCAGTGTGTCCTGAAAATGGCCATACAAAAGTCTGTGTGCCCACAAAACTTTATTTACAATACATGCCCATATTCATGTGGCAATAAAACTTTATTCACAACAACAAATGGCCCATTGGATTTGAAGGTGGGGTTTAGTTTGCATGTCTGATTTAAAGCTGAACTGCCCAAGATGGTTGCTGTTAATCATCAGTGGTGATTTAAATGTAAATTTATTAAAATTTAAAAAAAGAATTAAGCCAGACATGGTGACTCATGCCTACAATGCCAGCACTCTAGGAGGCTGAGGCAGGAGGATCACAAGTTTGATTGAGCCCAGCCTGAGCAATTCACCAACTTGGAAACCCTAACTCAAAATTAAAAAGTAAAGATGGACTGGGGATGTAAATCAATGTGAAGGTGCTGAGTTCAATCCCCCAATAGCACCTAAAAATAAAATAAGATGAACATCCAGTTCCTCATCTCAAGAACTCAGTGGCTGGGTGAGGTTGGTTATTCTGTTGGGAAGCATAGAAAATCACCATTTCCATCATCACAGGAAGTTGTAGTGGGTTTTTTCTCTATGCCATCTTTGTAGCTGTGACTCCTATGTCCACCCATCTGCGTGGTTTACTCATTCAGCTTTGTGTTTCCAGCCCCCCGCCTCCAAGAAGCCATCACTGACCATCCCGGCTCAAGAGAGAATCCCTACCTCACACCAAATACCCTGCTTGGCTTTTCGACACAGCTCTCCCTGATAATCATTTATCTGTCTGGGTATTTCCTTATTTATTTTCACTTTCTCCACCAGAATTCGAGTTGGATCAGGGGTCTTGTTCCTCTTTCTCTGGATCAGGAAAGCTGGTCCCCAGCCCTGGCTCTGGAGTAAACTGCCTGAGTGTGTCTGGCACCTTTCTTTCTTGAGCTGTGGGGCAAGGGGCTTGACCATCTCTGCCTTCCTGCCTTCATCTGGAAAATGAGGATTTGAGGATCTTGGTGTTGGTTGAATGCTGGTCCCTGAAATACATGTCCATGTCCTAATGCCTGGATTATGGGTAAGAACTTCTTTGGAAAAAAGAGTTTTTGCAGATGCAATTAAGATAAGGGTTTTGAACCGATACCCTGGATCACCTGGGTATATTATATCTTTATTTATTTATTTTTGAGACAGTGTTTCACTATGCAGTTCAGGCTGGCCTTGAACTCATTTTGTAGCCCATGCTGGCCTCAGACTTGCAGGGATCTTCCTGCCTCAGCCTCCTGAGTGCTGGGATTACAGGCATGCATCACCATGTCTGGCTCCTCAGTGTATTATAGATAGCTAAATTAGGGAGAGATATTATAGGCAGGCAGGCAGGGCTAGGCCTGGAAGAAGCCAGTGCAGAAGATAAGAACACATTATAGCTGTGGGTGAAAGCCACATTGGAGGCCAGGTCTCAAGATAAAGATGAAACGTCTACACCTACATTCTTCCCCAAAGGACAAGCGATAATGATCACCATTCTACACAGGCATCAGCCACCTGGTTGGGGGCCAAGACCTCCCGGCCCATCTCTTCCAAAAATGATCCTTGTTCTTTCCGTGGACACTCATTACGTGACCTGCTTCCTCGCTGGATCGATATTACCTAAGCAACCATGCTTGTAACCTCATTGGCTGATCACACTTCGCCCCTCCTTCTGCCCATGATTTTGCTGCATAAGGCCTCCCCTGTAAGTAGAGTGCGGCAACCCACTGTCCGCATCCCCTCCTGCCTCGCTTAGGCAGCAGATATCTTTCCCTCAATAAAATTTCCCGCTCTTAACCTCCACTGTTCCTCAGAATCCTTCAATTTGGGGGAACACGAACTTGGCGCGCTGGACATCTAGCAGGTTGGGGTTATACCGTGTCCTTTATTTGGAGGTTTCTGATGTCCTTCCTATATGCTAGGCGGACCCTCCGTTGTAGAAAAGGAGGGGAAGCCACATGGAGACACCGCAGGAAGGCCGTGTGAAGACCAGGCAAAAGCCAGGTCAATGGTGTTAACGAGCAGTTCGTTTCTAACTAGCGACCTGCCAGCTAAACGTTACCGGGTTCCGGATGGCTTGCCTCTCCTGGAACTGGATTCCAGGTTCTTCTCGCCTTGAACAAAGAATTGAATCAACTGAGCAAAAATCAGGGGCAAAGTTTATTCAAGAAAGCAAAAATGAAGAGTGGCAGAGAAACCGGCTCTGCAGCGAGAGCTTGGACCAAATAAACAGAAAAAGAGGATGAGAGCAGGATAAAAGTACACGTGCATCTGGTTATTATAGCACCGGCTCCTTATGGCTGCCCATTTTTCTTTTTTTAATTGTCCAAATCTCAAGGAAACCCGGGAGAACTTGTACATACGGGTCCTGAGGGGCGGTGCTGGTGTCCCAGGTTGACATCAGGTCTTGGACATCCTATGAAAAACCTAATCCAGTTACTTTGAGGATTTCATGTGCAGGGGTTGGGAACTGTTCTGCACATGCATCTGGGATCTTGCCGTTAACAAGGTCGTGCCTCCTTCTCCAGTCAGCTTTGCCACACCTTAATCTCTTCTCTCAGTGGTGCGCGCCTCTAATCCCAGCACTCAGGAGGCTGAGGCAGGAGGGTCGCCATGAGTTCAAGGCCAATCTGGGCTACATAGTGAGTTCAAGGTCAGTCTGAACTAAATAGCGAGACCCTGTCTTGAAAAGCCAGAAAAATAAAGAAAACAAAGAAAATAATATTGTGTAGTCCCAATTTAAACACAGAGGGATTAGGAGATGTGTATTTCAGAGAAAAATTCATAAATGAAGGGCCAGGGATTTAGCTCAGTGGCATAAGCGCCTGCCTGGCAAGCGCAAGGTTGTGAGTTCAATCCCTGGTGCCGCAAAAAAAAAAAAAATCATAAATTAAGAAAAATAGCCATGATTTCATACATGAGATACAGGAAGTGGTCTGGAGAGATTCAGAGTCCCTAAATCCAATACTAAATACTGGAAAGTAAGGGTCCTCAATAGGAGGCTATAAAAAGGGACTGGTGAACCCCAAGGCTTCTCCATGGCCTGGTCTGATGCCTGCTGATGTCGTGAGCCTGGTCATCCCCGGACGGGCGGGGAAAGGAGGTTCAAGGACAGTTGTACCCCCAAATGGGCAAGGAAGGCGGGTGCTGCAGCTAGGACCCTCCCTTCACTGCCCTGAGGACCCGTCCGCCAAGGTCCTGCTGCACCGGTTATCAAAAGGTAAGAAAGAGGGGTGTTCAAAGGGAAGGAATCATGCACAGGGAACCGGGGGCTTGTTATGGCTTGCGTCTAGATGGCCCCCCAAGCCTCAGGCAGTCATGGCAGCGGCTGAGTCTAGCGTTTGTGATTGGTTCGTTGTCTAGCGCTGGGATTGGCGGTGTGAGCGCTGCGCCCGCCCAGGGGCGGAGCTGACATTGTATATAAGGAAGGAAAGGCTGCGGGTTTCCCCTTTCGCCGCTTTCCTGCTTGCTGCTTGCGGTCGCCGCTGACGGCTGCCTCTGAGCCATGCCACCCTGCCTTGGAGCCACCTGAGCATGGACTGAAACCTCCACAAACTGTAAGCTACATAAACCTTTCCTTCCCAAATTTTGGGCATCAGGTATTTTGTCTCAGCAATGAGAGAAAAGTAACCAAGCCAGGGCTGCTGAAATGGTGGTTGTAGTACATTGTCAAAACTCACAGAGGATGCAACATAAAGCGTGGGCCTGAGGGACACTGTGGACTTTAGTTAATCATGGATTGAGCCCAGTGCACGGGCATCCCAGCTAACTGGGAGACTCGGGCAGGAGTAGCACAAATTTTGTTTTGTTTTTTGGTACTGGGGATCGAACTCAGGACCTCAGGCTTGCCAGGCAGGCTCTGAGCCACTGAGTCATATCCCCAGCCTCAGGACCACAAGTTTGAGGCCAACCTGAGCAACTTAGTGAGACTGCCTCAAAATAAAAAATAAAAAGGGCTAGCTGGGCATGGTGGCACATACCTATAACCCCAGCCAGCACTCAGGAGGCTGAGGCGGGAGGATCACTTTAAGTTTGAGGCCATGCTGGGCTACACAGTGAGTTCAAGGCCAATCTGATCTACATAATGAGACCCTGACTCAAGAAAAAGTAATAAAAATTAAAAGGGCTAGGGATGGAGCTCAGTGGTAGGGTATCCCTGATTTCATCCCCAGCACCACACCAAAAAAAAAAAAAAAAAAAACCCAAAAACAATACTGCCTCATAGGTTGTAAAAAAAAAAATACTATACTAATGCAAAGTATTAATGGGAGAAATGGGCTGAGTAGCAGATGCGTGGAGACTGCCTTTGTAATACCTCTGAACCTAAACGTGCTCTAACAAATGAGGTCATTAATTTTTTTAAAAGCCACAGATCCAGGCAGGGGGCTGTTTTCCAGCAGTCTCAGTCACTAGGGAGGCTGAAGCAGGAGGATGACTTGAGCCTAAGAGTGCAGAGACAGCCTAGGCAATATTATGGTGAGAGCCAGTCTCAAAACACAAAACCAAACAGAAAACCAGCACAGAGCGGCTTCTTATGGTTTAGATCTAAAATGTCCCCAGAGGTCTCTGGTGGTTGAAAGGTGACCGGATCATGGGGCATCAGGCTCATCATGGATTGATTCATCAGTAGCTGAACGTCCTGTTAAAAGTGGGACCTCAGAACCGGGCGTGGTGGTGCATGCCTGTAATCCCAGCACTCGGGAGGATAAGGCAGGAGGATCATTGCAAATTCAAGACCAGCCTGGGCTACAAAGTGAGCTCAAGGTCAGCCTGAACTGCATAGCAAGACCCTGTCTCAAAAAAACCAAGAAAAAAAAAATGGTGGAGAGATGGGTCACTGGGCAGGATGTGGGCAGGTGGATTCTGCTCCCTTCTTCCTGGCTGCCATGGGCTGTAAACCTTTCCTCTGCCAGCCCCTTCCTGCCTTGCAGCTGCCAACCATGGACTGAATCCTCTAAACATCTATGAGCCACAAAAAATAAACCTCTTCTTTAAGTCCTGGACATTGACCATTTTGTGCCAATGATAAGAAAATGACCAAGACAGGGCTGGAATGGAGATTTGGAAGGTGACAGTCGGCTGTCTCTGATGAACACATACAAGGGTTATGTTGAGCTCCTGCAGAGGTGCCAGGCATCCAGGTTCTGGGTCCTCTCTGCCCGCCAGCTACAAGCCTCTCACTTCAAACAGATATGAGAAACACCGTAGCTGGCTTTTCCTGTCCACTTGAAGATCTCTGTCTAGGATCTGGGTTTCTTAATCAAGAACTACTTTAGCCACTTTTGGATTAGTAAGCAAATGGACCTTGGTCTCACCATAATAAAATGGGAATTTAGCATGTAATAGTCAGGATGGCCAAGGTTAAGCTGCATAACAAAAGATCCCACAGGCGGTGTAGCTTGGTGAGCTGGAAAAGACTCTGTTTCCAGAGTCCAGATGTGCTGTGTGCCAGATATCTGGGAAATAACACTGTAAAAAAAAAAAAAACTCCATTATGAGGTAAGCCTTGGTTTGGAAACAGGTTATAGTGGGAGTAGATTTTTCCAAGTCTCCACCAAAGCAAACAGAAATGTGTGGACACGTCTGCAAACACATCTGTAAACACGTTATGTCTGCCTGCCGCCAGCCCAGAGCACAGGATGAAACTGGGCCAGGGCCACATCCTGTCTTTCCTGGTATCCTGTCACCCAAGTTTGTGGCAAACTTTTTTTTTCTTCTTCTCTGTTCTACTTTCTTCCCTGCCCCCACAGGATGGAAATGAGGTTAATAAACTCATCACTGCCGAGCGGGTAACGCATCTGCAGAGGTTTAATTACAGCAGAAAATTGGTCCAATTGGTATTTAATGTAGACTAAGTGTTGAGTTAACTGGTCAGGCCAGGAAGCGCTGAGGCTGGCGTGGAGGCGTGGTGAGCCCAGCTGCCTGGGTCTCCCTGGAGTCTCCCGGGGCAGAGGGGCTGTGGCCCTGGCTCTCTGGGAGGTGCAGAACAACCTTAGAGACCTGGGAAGACGACAGAAAGCAGGTGGGAAGTGTGGAGGTGAAAAGGTAATTTTGCAAACTCTGCTCAGGAGTCACTTGCAATCTCTGCAGTTCAGAGGGTCTGCTCTCTGGCTTCAGGACCTGCTTCCCCCTGTAGCAAACGGACAATGGAGACAGCAAGGGAAGTTGTGTCGGGGCTCATATGATGAAGGTGGGGACAGGGACTCAGGACAGAGTCTGCCGGCATCTGCAGGACAGAGGCAGGGGCAAGGATGAGCTGAACAAGCTAAATTTTGCAGAAGCAGGGGTTGGGGGAGGGGAAAGCTTCAGGTTCCTTTATGCAGCCTCCTAGATCCCCTCAAGATAGGTGATGGCGGCTTCTCATTCAAGAAACCAGTCATGGGGAGGAAGGAATAGGGCTGGGGACATAGCTCAGTGGCAGAAAACACTTGTTCAACATTCGTAAAGTCCTGAGTTTCATCCCCAGCTCTGCAAAACACAGAGTGAGAAAAGAAAAAAGAGAAACTGGATGTGGTAGGGCATGACTATAATCCCAGCACTCTGGGAGGCTGAGGCAGGAGGATCTCAAATTCAAGTCTAGCCTGAGTAACTTAGCAAGACACCACCTTAAAAAAAAATAGAAAGGATTGGGGATGTAGCTCAGTGTGAAGACCCTGGGTTCAGTCCCCAGGACTGCCATCATTCAATCCATCACTCAATAAAATTTTTAAAAAACAAAGAAGGGAAAAGAAACAGCAACAACGACAAAAACCCAAATGATTGGAAGTGTCAGGATAACAGAGACCAGCCCCGCCCTAACACCACGCATTTTCCATACCGGGCCTTTGCCATATGTTCTAGAACCCCCCAAGGCAGTTTAGAAATCTGGGAGCCCAGAGTCTAGCCTTGACCCCACCATCACAGCTGGGCGGCCTGGAGACTTCCTCCCCTGTAAGAGGAAGGCGTGATCCACCCAGGTCAGGATAAAGCCGGGTTGCACTGCGGAATCTACAGGCCCCACAGCTCAGTGACTTCAGACCACCGTTTATTTCTCTGTCAAGCTTTGGCTGCTTGTGCGCCCAGGGCGGGGCGCGTACCCACCCTCCGACACATCCTGGATGCCCGCAGGCCAGGGGGCCAGCAGGAAGCGGAAGTCCTGGGAGGAGTGGCTAGGGGAAGCCCGGAAGTCCAGGGTGTGGCAGCTCTCCTTGCAGCTCATTGGTCAGAACTGGTCACATGACGTCACCGGAAGCAGGAGTCTCCTGGCAGAGCAGGAAGTGCTGGGCCCACAGCTCCGAAGCCCCCTACCGAGCACAGAGCGAAAAGCAGGACCAAGATGGACCCGCGGCTGGGGATTTTTTGTGCAGTACTGGAGATGGGCCTTCGCCCTGAGCTACTGCCCCATCCCTTTTTTATTTTTTGAGAT
>RJWT010035004.1:0-13558 GCA_004365215.1 Cuniculus paca
AATGGGGAAAAGCTGAAAGTGTTTCCACTACAGTTGAGAAGACGATAAGCATGTCCACAGTCAACACGCTTATTTAATATAGTACTGGCAATTCTTGTAAAAGCAGTAAGACAAGACACAATATAAAGAGCATCTAAATTGGAAAGGAAAATAAACTATTCATACTTTTCAGTGACATGATTTTATATAGAGAAAAGTCAACTACTCCAGCAAAATTCTGTTAGAACTGATAAACGCATTCAGTAATGTTACTGAATACAAAATAAAAAATTAGCATCCTAATGAAGCAACAATGAGCTTCCTGAAAAAGAAATTAAAGAAATCCCATTCACAATAATTGAAAAAACAATAAAATATTTAGGAAAAATTTAGCCAAGGAAGTGAAAGATTTCTGCAATGAATATTATAAAGCATTGATGATATATATTGTACAGGCCTTAAAATGGAAAGGTAAATTAATAGACTCAGAAAAATTAATAGTGCTTATATGATTGTACTACCCAAAGGGATCAAAGGATTCAATCCATTTCTCATACACATATTACAGAAATAGAAGAAGATCTTAAAACTCAAACAGAATCAAAATAGATCAAGAATAACCAAAGTGAATCTGAGGTTAAAAACAATTTAAAAAGCCAGAGGCATCAATATCTGGTTTTAAAACCAAGGCAGAGTGGTACTGTTTCACAGTACACCAGAAAGAACACAAAAATTCATCCATGTTCATACAGACAATTTATTTTTGATAAAATTATGAAGAAAATGCAGTAAAAAGAACAGTTTCTTCAATAACTAGTGTTTGGAAAATTGAATATACATACTCGAAGGAGTATAGTTGATTCTTATTTCCTCATCATGCAAAAAAATCAACTCAAAATGGATCAAAGACCTAAATATAAATCATGAAAAGTTAGTATTAAAAAATCATAAGGTAGACAGCTTAAAATATTGGTGAAAGAAATCTTTTATTAAAAAAGATCAAATATATGGGTAACAAAACTAAAATTGGGTAAACTGTATTATATCAAATTATAAAAGTTTTGACCCAGAATAGGAAATAATTAACTACGTTAAGAAACAACCTATAAAAAAGAGATAACATGTGCAGGCTATTAATCTGACAATGAATTAACAGGCCAAACACCTAAGAAACTTAAAAAAGCTGAATACCAAAAAATAAATAAATAAATATCTAATTTAAATGGGTAAAATATCTAAACAGATATTAATGAAAATGAGAGATAAAGCAGCTAGAAAGTATATAAAAATGCTCTACCTCACTAATCACCAGAGAAATGCAATTCAAAATTAAATGAGGCACCATTACATCCTATTTGGAACAGATATCGTAAAAAAGACAAAATATAACAAATGATAGGGTATGGAGAAAGAGGAACTATTATACACTGCTGATGGAGATGTAAATTAGTACAGTCATTACGAAAAACATTTTGATAATTCTGAAAAAAGAGAAAAGTAAAGTGGCTCTATCCTCTTAGCAAACCCACTACTGGATGTGTATTTAAAGGAGTCCATACCTTTATATCAAAAGCAAAGATTTGCATTCTGAAGTTTATTGTAGTGCTGTTCAAATACTTAAATTGTAGAATGACTTTAATGCCCTCAGTGGATAAATAGATAATCATGATGAAATATTTTTTCAAGTATAAAAATAAGAAAATCTTGTCATGTACAGGAATATAGAACTGGATATCATTCTGTTAAGTGAAATAAGCCAAACACAGAAGGACGAATACTATAGACAGTTCTCACTCATTTGTGGAAGCTAAAAAATAAATTTCACAGAACAATGAAATTGCATTAGTACTTACTGCAGACTACGAGGATCTGAGGGAAGAGAGTTGGAAAGGAATTAAACAAGGGGCACCAAAACCCACGGAAGGAATTAGTTCTGGTTTTCTAGAAGTCTGCCTTAAAGATTGGTTTAAATGACCTAGGATATATTTTAAAAGGTGCCAAACAGTATAAAATTTCCAATACATGAAAATGATTAGTGTTTGAAGAGATGAAAATATTTATTACCCTAATTTGATTGTTACACATTTTATATATGTATCAAGTTACCATAATGAATACCATAAATATGAACTAATTTGTCTTGGTTTTAAAAAAGAAAAACACAATAAACCTTAGTTAATATCTAGCTTTTTCTTCCTGATTTGAAATACTACAGATAGAACATATCTTTTGTTAATGTTCATAAATCATGTTCATTTTTCCCATTCAGGAAAGTCTTACAGAAATTATTCCATATGTAGGAGTTTCTTCTATGTTTGTTTGTGACCTTTACAGCAAACATGTTGGAAATGTTAAAATATTAACACATTCTTTTCAAAGGCCTACTTATATTCTATGATACAGAATTTAATTAAGAGTTTAGATTAATATGATGTTGGAGTGCATTCCAGAAACAGTAATGGCAATGAAATGCAATTAAATATAATAGGATTTGTTATTTTCCTTGTTTTTTTCCTCCTCCACCTTGATGGAGAAAGAAAGTGTTGTTCTGAAGCAAAATATCAGATTGCATAATAAAAAGTTGTATATAATAGGAAAAAACATACATGGAAAATGAAATTTGTAAAGTAATTCAAGGAAATCTATTCTATTTGCCTTCATTAATATTTTGTTATAGATCGAGTTTTGTCCTCTAAAAAGATAGGTAGGCATCCTGATCCCCAGAATTTTTAAGGATGAAAAAACAGAGGGTAGAGACAGTTAAGACAAAGCCATGAGAATGATTCCGATATAGTGTGACTGGAGCCTTCTAAGGAGAAGTGATTCTGGGGGATTGGTTTCCAAGTCTCCAAAATAAGGAACCAATAATCTAGGGAATAATAGAAAATACTGAAAATGCAATCCTATATTCTATGCAAAAATTCTGGATTAAAATGAACTTTGCCTATGTAATTATGCAAAGTTGTCCAGGTCTTCATTTGTTAATTATATTGCAAGGTTGAATATATGACTAATATTTTGCTGTGCCTACACATTGTAAAAATACTTGGAGATTAGTTATAATAAAAATTTAAAAGATTATTAAGAAATGTTATCCAAAATAAATAAATGTAATACTTTGGTCAAAGATCCTTTGAATATCAAACTATGCTTTGTCTTAGTAGCATGTTCAAGCTCTATAAATTATCTAGAACAAGGGTTGACCAACTATAGTAGATAGACCAAATTCATAGTCTTTGTTTAATAGTCCTTAAAATTCTTACATTTTAAAAATACAATAAAACATAAAGTACAAGTAAACATGAGCTAGGGAAAAGAAGGAATTGGGTTTAAACAAATCAACAGACATAAAGTTTCACGTAAGATAAGTGAGCTCTAGAGATGTACTGTACAAGATAGTACATATATTCAATAACACTATATATTCTACTTAAAATTGCACTATGTGGGTAGATTACATGCTAATGTAAAGTGTTCTTAACAAAATAAAGTTAAATTGAAAAAATAGACAAAATGAAGACAAAACAGACAAAATGGAGAATATGCAAGAAGACTATAAAGTCCTACAAAGCTAAAATATTTACTACCTGGCCTTTACAGAAGAGTTTATCTATCCCCATTGTAACATATAATTTATCAAATTTTGCAATGTAATACATTTTAAAGTATCCCTTAAAAAGACAAATTACTTTTATTTAGTATAAAAGGTAACCTTAAACATTACATGTGTATTTGTCAGCTTCCCATTGCTGTAACAAATATCTGACATCCACAAGTTAAACGATGAAGGGTTTATTTTGGTTTGGAGGGTCCAATCCATGTTCTTCTGGCTCTAAGGCAGAGATGTCATCAGGGAGTGGAAAGGTAGATGTAAGATGCTAACCTCTAAGGGGCCAGGAAACAGCACAGTGGGAAAGCCAGAGACAAAAGAGCCAAGGACCATGACCCGTGACTCATGACGCAACCTGACATATCCAGAAGTATGCCTTACTAATCTGTCAGGTATCTCTCAAACCAGTCACGTTGATAACTAACATCAGTCATCACAGTTGACATACTTGTCAACTTCACACCCAACTGCATCTCCTTAGACCATGCTTAGTCTTTAAACAGAGACAAAAACAAAGCTATAATTCTGCAGGACATGAAGTAACTCTCCTGAGTTACAACCAAAAAAGCATGAATTCCTTAAAGTATTAGCCTAGGCATTGCTCCAAAATCTCTTTTTAGAACCAAAACAACTCTGAACTGTTAGCCTCTATAAAAAAATCAAAAAACAATTTAAAAAATTCCAAAATATACAGAGAGAACAATCCCACTCACAAAGGGAGAATAAGTAGGGTAGATAAGAATCAAACCAAAGCAAGACCAAAACCAGGCAGGGCAAACGTTGAATTCTGTAGGAACATGTGCAACACTGGGAATGCATAGTAGTGAGATGTACATTTCAGAGAACTTGCGTAGACCCCCTCTCTGGCCTGCCAGGTACAACCCATGTGGCCTCTATCTTACATTGGATCCACTCTGTGCCTGTGGTGTTCCTTGGCAGATGACCCATGTTCCTGGGATCTCCAACTTCCTGGGGTTTCCACTGCAGCTCTAATGTCCATCTCACATTTTCATGGATCAAACTCTCAAAGGCTCCTGGTAGGAACTCTGATTCTGTCACATATTACCTTGGATATCTGGGTGGGAGCTTTCATGAACCTGTAACTCTTGAAGTCTGCATGCCTGCAAAACCAGAATCACATGGACAATGCCAGAGTGCAATGCCAGTTTGAGAAGTAATTAGACCCTCTTGAACTCTAATACCTGGGAGGCTGAACCTTTAGAGATCAACTTCCACATGTGCCCGCAAGTAGGCAGGACAACCTGAGGCTCTCTTCTCAAAGCAAATTTCTCCCAAAGAGTTTGTGCTTTTTCATGCTTGAACCTGTCAGTGTGGGGTCTTGCTGATTCATGAGATGCTCCCAGTATCTTTCATTTTATGTCAATGCAAAGTGTTTGGCTCTATTTTAATAGTGATAATTTTTTTTAGCAAGCACAAATTTATGGATCTAAATGTACAAGTCTTTTTTCTGTCTAAACTAGAATATTGGAAAATATTTTGTTCCTTGTTTTTTGCTCCTAATATTTTTTCTAAACCTTGCTAAAAGCAGCCAGCAATAGCCATGGTACAGCCTGATTGTTGCACTGCTTGAAATTTTTTCTATTGCATTGATTAACCTGACACTTTTACATTCAGTCAGGCACAAAGACTTAGTAAGTGGACAAAATGTAGAAAAGGGTTTTTTTTGGCCTGAATGCAACATAAATGACTTCTAGTCTAATTACCGATAGAGTTCTGTTCCTATTTGAAATCTCATGAGCAAAGTAAATACAGAGCAAAGAAGAGGAGGAAATGTTCCCCAAGGCCATCCCCAGGTGACCAAGACAGACTAACCCACACATGTATTTTACTAATCTCCTTTGTATAGCTCAAGCCAACTAAGTCTACAATCAATGGTAGCTATCAAAAATACATTTTTTCAATTATCATACATCAGTCACTTTTGTCTCTAAAATAAAACACATTATTTGGGGATGCTTTTTCAAATAATCCTTACCATTTATCTTGGTTTTTCATGAAGAATTTAGATATGTTTCTATTCTGGGCTTACTATATATTTCCATGAGAGTTGTATTTCACCAAATTTGAAAATCATACTTTGGGAGATTTAACATTTTAAGTATATATGTTAAACAAATACAAACACATGAATAAGATGCAAATTGTTCCTTGGAATTTTAATAAGAAATTATTTCTGAATTTTTCTGCAAGACACCTATTCAGAGATGAGAGTTGGTTGCAATTGTGAAAGTTTCGTGTGTGTGTGGACGTGTGTGTGTGTGTTGTGTATAAATATATACATACACACAGGGGCTGTGGTCAAACCTATGATGAATGTTTAAAATAATTTAGTACAGTAAAAGACTCGTTGCTATGAATCCTCATGAAGATACTCCCTCTCAGTTTGAACATACTTCTCCCATCGTTCCAGCCACTTTCTGGAGCACTTCCGGAAGTCCACTTTCAGGAATATGCTTACCTCTTCTGCTGTGGCTGCCTGAGGTCCTGACTCCATTCAAAACATTTACTTTTCATGAGCATTTTAACATTGGAGAAGAGCCAGAAGTTACAGGGAGTAGGATGGATGGGGACACACCATTACAGATTTATGAGCCCGATTTTCCACTGGATAGAAATTGGCAGGAGCGGTCGCTGTACTTTTTACTGTATTTCACAAAGACACTCATCAAAGAGGACTGCCGGAACCACTTCATAAAGTGGCAAGAACAATGCAATAAGTATGTTTGAAGTTAGGGTCAGTCGGCAATACACCTTTAACTATGAAATATATTTTTTACTTAAGCATGCACTATGGTTTCTGATCGGACATTGTGTCTCTTCAAAGGTACTTTTTCTTATGATTTTACATATATACATATGTGTATGTATGCATCTGCATATGTGTATATGTAACACATATATAAATATTAGCCCGATTTCTTTCACTGTAACAAAATACTAGAAGAAAATATTTTAAAAGGAGAAAGGATAAATTTTGGGTAATGCTTTGGAAGTTACAGTTCATGGTCCCTTAGTTCTGTCAGGGCTATGGTGAGTCACAACAGCATGATGAGGAATGAATGGCGTAACAGAGTTGCTCATCTCATCTGGTGACAGGGAAGCAAAGAGAGAAGAAGCCAGGGTGTCACTATCCCCGTCAGAGTCTCATCCTCACTGCCTAACCTCCTTCCACGAGGACCCACCTCCTAAAAGTTCATCTCCCTCCCCATCACGCCATGTGTTGGAAAGCACTCCGGTATTCATACGAGACCTTGGGTCAAGGTTAAGATGCAAACCATAACAGAACAATATGTTAATTTTTGAGAACCAACAAAATGTGAAAGAGCAAATCAAAATGATAGGGTTATTCAGTCACTTGTGTTTCTTACATAACATCCCCAAGTTTTCTGTGTGAAGCAAGTTCTACTTCGAATATAAAGCACAGCCTCTCGGGGTGCACACACCCCTTCCGATGCAGTCATAGATTGTAATAGCTTTGTCTTGTCCTGGTTTTGAGTCCCATGCACCATGAATTTAACCTGCATCTAGGTTTATGTAGCATGGGAATTCTCTTAATGATAGGACAACTGGGAACACTAAACATGGTTATCACCCAAACCTTTTGTCTGTTCAGGCCTCAGCTGGAGACACAAATGCAAAGATAATGTTTGTTTTAACAAGGAAAAAGCAGAGCATTAGATTAAGAATAACACTCTTTTATTCTCCTATTATTTTCTATGAAATTTTGTTTTATATTTTTCCATAAAAGAGAAAAAGCACCACCACCACCAATAACAACAAAACAAACCTGCAAGGCCCTATGTGACAGGATAGGTCACATGTCCTGACTCATGCTTTGGTGTCATATTATTCAGTGTAACTTGGGTAAATATATCCTAGGTTTATAAAGAACAATCATTAGCACATGTGTGAAAAGAAGTAAAATTCTCATCAATGCAAAAGAGGCTGCATGTTTCCGTTGGAATTTACTTATGGAAAACATTGTCTGAGCTCTTTCATTTTCCTATCACTAAGGAAAGTGGGCTCTGATCTGAAGTCATGAAAGTCTGTCAGACGAATCACATGAAAAGCCACAAGGATATACCATTGTTAAGTGGAGGTTCTGCGGAATGGTGCAGGAGTAATGTCAAAAAAAAAAAATAACTAACACAGTCAACAGAAATACAAGATAAATAATAAAAACCTACATTTGCAAGAGACAAAACCTTTGTTGGTCATGGATTATTAAAATGGTCATTGCTTTTCATAGATCACAGGTGGCCAATTGTGGTCATACAGACAGAAATAACTTGTGCCCAAAATGACCGCCTGGTAAGGTGAAGGGACTCCAATAGCAAGAGAATATGTGTACACTGGATCCCAGGGTAACAGTTGAGTAGAAGGGTTTTCTAAGGGAACTAACAAATGCACCACGAGTCATCGAATTAGCCATGTAAAAATATCGCACAGGAATGCCAAGAAAATGTGCAAGTCACAACCAGTTCTTTAATTTCAAGTGGAATATTCTGTATCCAAAATCTCCTTCACCAAAACGTTACAACATTCTCAAATTAGATTGCTCTTGATTTATCAAACTACTGTCTCATTTTCGGAGAGACCGCAAAAACCAGTGGTTAATACAAAGTGGTCATCATGATGTTTTCAATTTAGAAAAGCCTGGAGAGCATTATAAATTATTGCAAGTCTTTTTAAATATCTCAGCCTTCTATGCTTTAATTATGCTGAAAGTAGGATTAATAAAAAGTCATGCTTTCTTCTGAATCAGAGATACAAAGAAAGGGTGTGCAATTTTTTCCATCGCTCTCTGTAAATTTTTAATTTTCATAGGAGATTAAAATTACTATTAGTAGCTGTTAACAGTTTTTAGAACTTCAGATTAGCAGCAACAGTAATTAAAAGATCTTCTTAATAACATAAGCATTTTCCTGTTGACAATTTTTTGTTAAACAGAACCTCTCATTAATTATTGATTTCTGATATAATGAACCACAAGTGCCTGCAAACTAATTAAGCAACTTTTACAAAAACACAGTTGTCACACTTCTTCTTCTCAAAATGAATCCTTTTCTAAAGTAGCTTTTAGACGACATACTCTCCTCCAGGTCAAGAGCTGTAATTCAGAATTTTTTAAGTATTCCAGAGCTTCTATAATTGTATTTTGTGCACAGTATCTATCTGTTATTTGGTGGGTTACCTGCTTATACAATCTGCATAAAGTCATTTGTTTCCCTGCAAAAACTCAGAAAATTTAATCCCCAAAGATTACCACAGCCCCAAAGGGTAGAGGAAAAGTATGAGAGAGAGAGCACATTAAAGATTAATGGTCATTCTCTTCAGAGCAGATGTTTTAAGTCAGATCAGGCATAACCATCCTCCAGAATACAATCATTTATAAGGTTTTGTACTACATCTAAGCTGTTTGCCTGAAGGTACCTGCTGTCCTGTTCTCGGACATGACAAGAAGATTTACTGCGAGGAATTGTATCTGTTTTATTAAGCAATGCAGAGCTAGAAACTGTCATGATTTTACAGATCATGCTAAGGAGAAACAATTTGTGAATTCAAAAAAATCACCCAAGAAAGATATATATGCTACTACTCATTTTATGAAAAAAAATACAGAAGCAATTGTGGATACTGATCCTCCATTTAAAAGAAAGCAAATCACAAACTGAAAAAACAAAAATCGAAGACTCTTTGACTTAATTATGATCACCAACTTTATTGGACCAAGTAAATCACAATTAGTGGATTAGTAAAGCAATCTTCTGGTTGTGCAGGTGGGGTGAGAAAAGACACATAGGCCATAAAAATGGGGGGGAGGATTGGGTGGCACCATCCTGTAGGCTCACAGTCTGAATGGAATACATGGAGAGAAAAGTTGACTTGCTTTTGAGAAAGTGCCTTCAGTTTAAGCCAATGCATCTTTTGTTACTGCCATTGCCTGTGGACATCAGACTCCAATTTCCTCAAGCCTTTCAAAGCCAACTCATTGGAGCAACTCTGCACACAGCTTTGAAGTCTTCAGTCTCAGACTGGTGCGGTTCCCCATTCAGTTCCTAGGCTGCCCGGCGCTGAGCAGCTCTGCCCCACCCCACACTTCTGCCATGATATTTCTTCCTTGCAGCCAATGAAGCATGAACTGAAACCCTTAAAGCCACAATCTTCATTAATACCGCCTCCATATTTACAAAGGGCATTCAAATGAAGAGATTTAAAAATAACACCCGTAGTGTGAATTGAATCTGGATAGACAGATTTCATATTTTCTACAACAGATTTCTCCTCCAGAATGCTCGAGGCTTCACTAATTTGACTTCCCTGCAGTACCGTGGCTCCTCTGAATTCGGCAGACTTACATCAGTCACTATAATGTTTGCATCTTTTTTGTCTTTAACTGTTGGTCAATTAAAATTTGCTTCTGAAAAAATGAAAAGGATATCGTTCCTAATAAATGCCGGTGCACTTTTTTTTCTATAAGGAACCAGACTTTTGGCACTGAGGGCCCCATACATTTCCACTGCGACTACAGTAGTCACCGTTGACCTTGTGGCATGAAAGCAGACGGACAAAATGAAAATAAATAGGCCTGACCATGTGTCAGCAAAACTTTATTTACAGAAAGAATGAAGCATATTTGACTCCTAAGCTGTTGTTTTTTAACCACTGCTCTTTTATTAAGGCTTTCCTTGAGTTCAATTGACTTTTAGTGTGAGTGATCCAAAATGGAGAAAACATTTATGCAAATTTTGCCAAGGAAATTAGGGCAAAGGTTTGTAAGGCAAATTGATTAATCCTGATTTTATTTTTCTTTGCTGATACCAGAGATTGAATCCAACGCTTTTCTCTGAGCTACATCCCTAGCTCATTTTTTTTTTTATTTTTTGAGACAAGGTCTCATTAAGTCACTAAGTTGCTAAGGGTGTCCCCAAATTGCAATGCTCCTGTGTCAGCCTCTCAGAATTCTGGAATTTCGAATTATAAATATTAATCTAGCTTTGATTGTATGGTGAGCTTACCAGCAATGATGTTACAACATTTCTTGAGTTGGATAGAGTGGCACACACCCATAATGCCAGCCTTCAGGAGGCTGAGGCAGGAGAATCACCATGAGTTCGAGGCCAGTCTGGACTACATAGTGAGTTTAAGATCAACCTGAATTACAGAGTCAGATTTTGTCTGAAAAAGAAAAAAAAAAAAAAAAAGCAAACAAGAGATTTCATAAGTAGTATCTCGCAACAGAAACTATAAATCCAGGCTCTTTTGTCCTTTTAAATTAAAAGGGAAATTTCTTATGCAAATAACACCTGGCTCCACGTTTAGCATCCTGTACATATCTAGCAAATATTAGTTAAGTGAAATGCTATTGTACTTACTCCTATAGCAACTGCTTTACTGAATGAGTTGAATATTTAAATAACAGTATATTTTTAACTTCCCAGTGCCCAGCCAATGGACTAGATCACTGGAATGGAATAAAAGCTCTTGACAGGCCGAGATGTGCAAGACAATTTTGACTTTCATCAACATTAATATATTTCAGATTTCTGAAAACCTACAAAATACAGTCACATTATTATGAATTTCTCTTTTCAAATACATGTACGTTATTCATCTATGCCATTGTTCCATTTGAACCAGTGTCAATGAAAATAGCTAAGATTTCAAATTGCCATTTTATGTTTCAAACATGAAGAAATATAGAGAATTGTATGTCAGAGAAGAAGTGAGAAAATGAAGAAATTAAAACTATGTTTTTCAAATGATGAAATCAGACCAAGGGAAAAATTATCATTAGAAATGGGAGGCACAATTTCACATACGCTTGGTCACCAGCAGTGACATTGCCATATAATTCTAGGTGCACCATGAGAGACACTTCAGGAGGTTATCTGATTCTTACATTATTTGAAAAAACAAAAAGATATGGAGATTTCCAACTGTTCTTTAACTTAGTTTAAAATGTCACGTGTGTGTATGTGTGTGTGTCTACCAGATGAAAATCAACAGCATATTTTAATCTTTGACTTTGCCATACATATCAATCTTAAAGTTAAAAGTTCCAATTCATATCTATGCCTACAATGCAGAAACCAAAATTTGAATCAATGCCACATAAAATGATGAACTAAATATGTTTCAGTATTTTTCAGGCCCTAGTTGGCTAGCTAATATTCAAATCAAAATCAGAATGCTCATGAAAACCAAATGCAATCTAAGGAGCAACATCTTAATCCTATGAAATTGTCTCTGATTTTTTAATTGTAAAATTATGTTATTTTATTAGAATAATAAATAATTCATAAGGTTTATATATGATGAAAATGAGTCTGTACCTCGGTAGCTACAAAAAGCCACACATAAAGTTACAACCTAATTTTCTTACCCAAAGTTTTCTTTACTTTCCTGTTGAACTGACCATGTATTGGTCTTCAATTTGCATATATATTTGACATCATTTGTTAATGCTTTATGTCCTACTGCAATGTCCTTAATTTGGTTTTATATGTTGCACTTAACTCTGCAGCAAGGAGTTGTTTACAATAGGCCTAAAATCAAAATAGAGTGAAAATACACTCTAATATGCTTGCATTACATTTCCAGTGTCTAAGCATAATGTTCTTTGCCATCATTAAACTTGATGAGACCTATTTGCCATGTTCATGAAAAATATCACTTCCTCTCTTTAGAAAATTTGATTGTTACCCAAAGAAAAATCATTAGAATTTTTTTTCCATTTGCCAATGGTGAAACTAATATAGTAAAGTATCAACCCCAATTTACATTTTTAAAAAGGATACTGAAATGGAATAATTAGGAAGCTTCCAGTAATAAAAGCATAAATAGCATCATCAAAAAATAATTTTCAACCTTTAAGAAGTTTAAATCCACTTAATGATAGGTGACAGGCAGGAATAGATTCATCTTGCCTTTTTTTTTTTAAAATCAAAATTATATCCCCCTTCTGCTCCAGATCCTAGCCTCAGGTAAGCATGAATTTCACATTTGCAAAAATCAAATGTGAAATGTTAGTTTTCTGTCTAAAAGAAGAAAGTATTGGTACAGGCAAGGACTTGACTTAGGCAAATTTGCTTTAAAGACATACACAGAAAAAGTCTAAATTTGTTAAACATGAATTTTAAAGAGACTTTAACTGCAATGAGGCATCTGGTTTACTTTTGTTTGAATAAAATATTAAAGAAATGGCTTAAATTACTAAAATCTACAAGAACAACAACATACTAAGGCAAGATACAAATCAATCTGATGAAAAATAGCAAAAACATCAACTACTACCATATAATAAACAAGCCATCTCATGAATTTAGACTTCCATAGGTACTGCATAGTTAAATGTTCAGCAGATTTTATATAGCACAATAATATATAAATGGAATGCAAATTGTGTATGCCTTATCCAAAATGCTTGGAACCAGAAGGTCTTCTTTTTTCTTTTTCTTTTTTTTTTTTTTTTTTTGTCTTTTTGAGACAAGGTCTCATTATGCAGTTCAGGCTGATCATGTGCTTACTTTGTAGCCCAGGCTGGTCTCAAACTCGTATCAATCCTCCTGCCTCAGCCTCCCAAGTGCTGGGATTACATGTGTGCACCAGCACGCCCAGCCAGAAGGCCTTTTCATTTCAGATGTTTTTAAAGATGTTAAAAATTTCCATAAAGCTGGGTGTGGTGGCTCACGCCTGTAATCCCAGCACTCGGGAGGCTGAGACAGGAGGATCGTTGTGAGTTCGAGACCAGCCTGGGCTACAAAGTGAGCTCAAGGCCAGCCTGAATGGCATAGTGAGACCCTGTCTCAAAAACAGGGCTGGGGATCTAGCTCAGCGGCCTAAGCGCCTGCCCGGCAAGCACAAGGTCGTGAGTTCAATCCCCGGTGCCAAAAAAAAAAAAAATTTCCATAAATACGAGATGACATGGGAATTGGACTAAAATTT